>ML825026.1:23820-55022 GCA_009831015.1 Picea engelmannii
TAATAAGAATGCGTAGACCATATTTACTTACATATAATATGGTTCTATACAATGTCTAAATGTGTGAGATCATTTGAGTCTGAATGTATGAGATCAAGTGTAGTCTGAATGTCTTTGTGAGAATAGATTCCTCAACTATAAATCTCCCATCATATTTGATCGATGGGAATATGAGAATAGACATATCAGGAGGACTATAAATATTTGCATCAACACCAAAGGTAGTGCTTTATGATCTTAAAATATTAATAAAAAAAACTGACTGGATTTGATGTATCAAGATTGCATTGTCCATAGATAACCAAATGAGACATTCATAACCCAAGTAGCCATTTCCCTATGATGTAATACTAGCTCTAAATCCACACTATCATGGAATTACAATCAATGTCCAATTATGTGGAAATGGTGTATTCATCAAGGCTTCCATATAGGGGCTAGTAATGTAATTTATCCAAGGATTGTTGAGACACATGCTACATGTACAAAGAAGAAATTAGGTTATCCAGAAAAAAAGTTATAAGCCATGGATTTTAAGCATGGTAGTCATATATACTATCAGGTGACAATTATAACATGGGCCCATCTCTACAATGGGTGTACATTGGCAATGGAAAGCTATAAATGCCAAGTTAGGCATAAATAAGCCACAAAAAAAAATCTTGCAGATAAAATCAATCATCTTGACCATCTATTGTGTTCCCGACATATTCAATATTGGGAACTTGGATCATTTCACACAAGATAGCTGAGAGCTCATGGTAACAGGTTTGATCTCTCAGAGAACCCTGCACAGTTTGTTGCACACAACCTTTTCAAGAACCACTCACCCTCCCCCATTTTGAGCGATTTTGTTAAACCCTTTTGGAGAGGGTGATTTGTAGAGTGCACCAGTTCATAAGAATTGATATAAGAAAAATCATAAATAGATAAACCATGACATGATAATTGAAAATTCATAAGTCAAAAAATCTAGCCACCTAAGATATCGTGAGAATATAGGTGCCTAAAAGCATGGAATTTCATTTGAGCTTGAGCTTCACCAATTCAAAATCAAAATAAACCAGAATGTATCTCACAACAAATAAATGTTAGTTTGAACAACCCCTATAAAGAATATAGAAAATAAAAAATTGAAAAAAACCTCAAATCGATTTAAGTTCTCAGACGAGACAACAATAGGGCCAATGACCTTTGTGACTTCAAATAGATTCAAACCATTCTTCTATAGTAGATTCATCATTTAAATGGTTCTATGCTTGTAAGTAAAATAAATTAATACCAAGTATCCTACCATGATGGTTCGCTCCATGTACACAGATTCATTGTAATGACCTATTTTTTAGTTAAAAATAACAAGGATCCAGAATATCAACAGAGAATCTGCAAGAGTATCCCTTCCTAATGCATTCAAAAAATTTCAACAAGAAATTAGATGGCATCTCTTTTCTCTCTACCATATTCATCTCCAACATATGCTAAATAAATTGACAATGTTCCATTTTGACATGTAGTCTTTAAGGTTATTGGCATACTAGATATTTGAAACATAAAATCACCATAAATCTGTGTTCTATGTGGATACAATAGTTCAATATTTTTATCAAAAGGGTATCTACTACCGCTGATAAATTTGTGTTCTATGTTGATACAACAGTTCAAGAGTTTTGATCAAAAGGGTATCTCACAATGCTCCACTAGTTAGAAGGAGTATTCAAAGTCCTATATCATCACCTTCTAGCTCCACATCATCACCTTAGGTTGTGGTTATTCCTACCCTCCAAGTGTTTATCCTTTTTGTGACCCAACCCGTAGTTCAAACCCCAAGTCATCCTTTGATTCATACCCCTAATATTCTTATGGTTAGGACAAATAATCATAATCCCTGGTTAGTATCCAGACTCAAATCCCTTATCCTACCGCCTACAAAACATCTAAGGGACCTACCTGATCAATACCTCAAAATATGGCCTAGTTATAATGGATAAAATGGCCTTCCTTATTGTTGAAGACCATCTCACTGCCATCTGAGACTACACTAAGAATTTTTCTATATAAGTCAATGATGTCTTATCCATAATATTTTCTCATTCTGTATAAGGGGGAGACATGAAATAGTTTCTAAATTTTCCTAACCACTCCATAATATTTTTGGGACAGTTTATTGAGAAATTTAGAAATAAATTTCAAGACGTTTAGATATTTGTAAGATAGAAACCCCCCAGTGGATCATATTTATGGATCAGTCTCATTATTCTCTTCTTGAATTAATTTTTGCATCCATGATATTTCTATGCATTCAGAAATATAAAAAACACAAAATACTTAGAACAAAATTGACTAACCTGAGAAGGGGAAGACACATATTTCAGCTCCGCCACTAAAGAAACCCTCTCCCTCCTCTTCAAAATCCTCCAAGTTCTGTACATTGTAGTTTTCTTCTCCATTTCTACTACTAGAGGTAAATATATAGTGTAACCCAAAAAAAAATTTCAACGATCATCAATTAATAAAATCCATTAACTCGGTTATCATTCCCCTTCCCACCAATTATCCTTCCTTCCAATTAACTGGTAATGAGAAGGATGAACTATGTTAATGAATGGATAAGTCGACTAGTGAATTGTGCATATGTAAACCACTCATAGAGATAAATCAAGCCCTTAACCCAGTTTTCACGCACCCTCCTGCCAATTAACTGTAAATGAGTAGGATTGATGTCGAACGCACGCTCCCTCCACAACCCGCAGGTCGGAAGGTCCACGTCGACACATGATCTTTCCTTTATCACTGGCCCGAAGAACTCTAAACAACTCTTCTATTTACCTATCGGGAAATCTTCACCCACAAAAAACTCTCACGGGATCCCCTCGTTATGCTTGGGAGATCAGACTTCGCAGTTTCGTGAATCCAGTGGTCAAGCATTGGACTCTCGAATCCCCTAATCCCGATACAGTCAACGCTGACCCTTCCTTTTTCCTTTCGGGATTTTCCCTATCGCGATTTCGGCGATTGCGATGTCGAAGAACTCGTCTCCTTCGACTCTCGAATCCCGATTTTCCAAAACTCCGATACACTCACGAGCTTTGACTTTTCAATGCCACTTCACTTCTATCGGGATTTCGGACTTTGCAATATCGCGAATCCTAATGCAAATGTTTCTGGACTTTACTCCATGAAACTTCGAAGTAGTGTGCCACCTGTCCACCTCACTGACTCATGTGGTCCCACACCATTCTCTTGGCCTTCAAGACTTCGCGTTTCATGATTTCACGATCCCCGTTGCAAGGTTTATGGAACTTCGACTTACGAAATCCCGATATAGAACCCACGTGTAAATCCAACGGCCCTGTGGCTTGGATATATGGTCCTACTCCTCCTAAGATTAGAACCCTCTGACGCTTCCACCGTAACTCCCCTGCTTCTCTGGGAGATATGACGACTCACGGGACTTCGCGGATTCTCCACCAAGAATTCCTACCATCCATCTCTTCCTTGGCGATTTTGTGAATAACTAAATGTTTCTCTGCAAACTTGTCCACCTGTGGTGCAAGCTTACGACGCCTTCTTAATTCTTCCAATAACAACTCTTGTGCAACCCTTTCAGCGGTTATAAGGCTTTATCCCTCCTGAGATTCCTTATAACTCCGAGTCTTAGAGAAGACTCTTACACGCACTCCTTGCAGCAACCTTCAGACACTTCCAAGTGCTGAATTTCCTTCGACCCTGCGCACACCTGCAGCAGGAGTATCTCAATGCTTCTCTCAGGTTTGCAACCTTGAGACTTTTCGTGGCCTGCGCACTCCTTGCACGACTCTTATGCCTAACTGAACTTCTGAATGAAAGAGAACAAAATCTACCCTATCTGAACCCCTTCGTCAACGCACTCCTTGTGGAAAATTTGACTGCACTCCTTGCAGGAACCCTTGCTCAGATAGAGAAACAATTGAAACTCATTCCTTTCCTCTTTCCTCTTAGATTTCAAACATTCAACAAGAAATCATTCATACATAGCATAAAAGAAAATGTATAACTGGAAGCAAACATTCATGAGCATATCATTCAACATCAATACACAGAGAACAAACACGAAACCATGAATTTGAATCAAAATCTTTCTATTAATCCAAATATCTATACTTGGGTGTTCTTTACACAGCTCTCTGCATGCTCTTGCTCATAACCCCAATAATGTTACAATACACAATGAGGGTGTCTATATCCCGTTTCGCTCTTGCTCTCTAAAATTGTCTAATCTAGAATTGAATTCTATCTACTTACATTAACTACCATAAATGCCTCCTACCTACTAAGGACGAGAGCAAATTGCTTCAAGGTCCGTTTACATTTTACAAGTGCACTTCTTCTTAATGGCTTCATTTAAGATTGCGCATCAACTTCAAGGTGATTTCAAAATTTGCGCTAGGCGCTTTTCCAGCTGTCCGATTGTCTCCGTGCTGGCTCGCTTGATATTGGTGATGCTCCTGCATCATACTCCCTCGCTTGAAAATTTTCATGGGCTCCCGTCCATGATCTCACGCACAGTCTGTCCATGCTTCTATATTTCCTCTTCGTTCTCCCAGCTGGCATCTTCAAATGGATGGTTCTTCCATTTGACCAAATATTCAAAGTATTTCTTTCGCCTGGTCCTCTTGCTCACTCTTTTATCCTGTATGCGCTCCATCTGCGGTTTCTCTACAACTGGCATCTACTTTGTCCACTAGATCACTGGCTGCTCATTTCTAGTCCCTGTTTCCTTAGCTTTATATGGGTACAAATCTGAGATATTGAATATCAGAGAAATTTCGATCCCATCGGGTAATTCAATCTCGTAAGCATTCGCCCCAAATTTCTTCAAGACCCTACATGGTCCGATTTTCTTCATCTTCAGCTTATTATATGTTCCTCTCAGGAACCTTTCCTTTCGCAAATGTGCCAGAATCAAGTCACCAACCTCAAATTGAAGTTGTTTTCTATGCTGATTTGCCCTATGCTTGAATTCCTGGCTTGAGTTCTACAATCGCTCCTTCACCTGGCTGTGAAGTTCCTTCATCGCCTTCGCGGATTCTTCTGCACTAGCACTCCTAGTTGAAATCTGTTTTGAATCCCTCAATTCAGAAATTCCTCTCGGTTGCATGCCATAGGCAATCTGAAATGGACTCTGCCTTGCTCTTCTATTAACTGAGTTGTTATAAGCAAACTCTGCCTGCGGTAATATGTTGTCCCACTGGCTATGGTGTTCTGTCACCAAGCTCCTCAGTAAGTCTCCCAGACTTTTGTTCACTACTTCTGTCTGCCCATCTGTCTGAGGATGATAAGTTGAACTAAATGACAAGTTAGTTCCCAACTTCTTCCATAAGGTCCTCCAAAAGTGTCCTATGAATTTGGTGTCTCGATCCGAAACTATGCTTCTTGGTAAGCCATGAAGTCGAATGACTTCTTTGAAAAACAGATTCGCAACGTGAGTTGCGTCACTAGTTTTCTAACATGGAATGAAGTGTTCCATCTTGGAAAATCTATCCACCACCACAAAGATTGAATCAAAACCTCTTTGTGTTCTTGGCAACCCCAATACAAAATCCATGTTGATTGCATCCCACAGCCTTTCAGGTACTGGCAATGGTTGATAGAACCCCACATTCTGTCTTCTTCCCTTTGAATGCTGGAAAATTTTGCATCTATCCATGAATCTCTTGACATTTTCTCGCATTCCTGGCCAAAAATATGACTCATTTAGCTTTGTGAACGTCTTGTCGTGACCAAAGTGTCCTGCCAATCCTCCACTGTGTTTCTCCTTCAACAAGTTCTCCCTCATGGAGCATTTTGGAATACACAGTTGATTGCCCTTGAACAACAATCCTTCCTGGATGATGTATTCTTCCCATTGGATTTTATCTCTGAGAATTAGATTCTCAGCTGCTTCATACGCCTCCTTAAAATCTGGATCATCTGCGTACATGTTCCTAAGATCATCAAAGCCCAATGTTTTGACTTTGAACTCCTGCAATAGCAAACACTTCCTGCTCAAAGCATCAACAACTTTGTTAGTAGTACCAGAAATGTGTTTTATCACAAAAGTGAAGTTTTGCATGTACTCAACCCATTTGACATGTCTCTGATTCAACTTCTCCTGTTGAGTCACAAACTGCAATGCATGATTGTAACTATATAAGACAAACTCTTTCGGGATCAAGTAATGTCTCCATTTCTTCAATGCCTGTATGATAGCATAGAACTCCTTATCGTAAGTGGAGTACTTCACTTTCGCTTCATTCAGCTTCTCGTTGAAGTATGCTATCGGCATGTCTTCCTGACTCAAGACTTCCCCGATTACAAATCCACTTGCATCACATTTCACTTGAAATGTCTTCTGGAAATCCTACAACACCAAAACTGGTTGTTCCGTGATCTTCCTCTTCAACAGATTAAAACTCTTCTCAGCCTCTTCAGTCCAGTGAAAAGACTCATGTCTTTTCTTCACTGTGTCCATCATCAGTGCACTAATTCCACTGAAATTCCTGATGAACTTTGGGTAGAAACTAGCCAATCCGTGAAAACTTCTCACCTAAAAGATATTCTTCGGTGATGGCCAATTTTTTACTACCTCCACCTTATCTGGATCCATCCTCAACTCATCTGCAGAAATAACAAACCCCAAGTAGATGAGCTCTGTCTTCATTAATGAGGACTTCTTCGTATTTATCAACAACTTCTCCTGCTGTAATCTATGCATCACTATAGCCAAATGCTTCAGATGCTCTGCCACTGTTTTACTGAAAACCACTGTCATCCAAATACACAATGAATTTTTTTTCGATGAACTCCCTCAGGACTTCGTTCATCAACCTCATGAAGGTACTTGGCGCATTTGTTAAGCCAAATGACATAACAAGCCATTCATACAACCCTTCGTTTGTTTTGAATGCTGTCTTCCACTCATCACCTTCTCTCATGCGGATTTGATGATAACCGCTTTTCAAATCAATCTTTGAAAAATACTTTGCTCCACTCAAGAAATCCATCAGATCATCCATCCTTGGAAATGGAAATCTGTACTTGATGGTTATCTTTTTAATCGCCCTCGAGTCAGTACACATCCTCCAACCTCCGTCTTTCTTCGGACAGAGTACTGTTGGAACAACACACAAACTCAAGCTTTCCCTGACCAAACCTTTTTCATTCTCTTGCGGCGTCAATATGTACACGACTTTGTTTGGAAAACTGGCCCCTGGTATGAGATCAATGTGATGACTCACACTTCTGATCGGTGGAAATGAACGAGGTAATTTGTCCACTACTATGTCAGCGAACTCTTCCAGCAGTTCCTGAACTTCTTCTGGTAAATCATCCACTCTAGTGCTAGTCAAAACAATCTTCAGATTTCTGACCACAATGAATTGCGGTTCCTCCTTCTTCTTAACCTCTGTAAGAAGTTCCTTCCCACTGATGAGAAGTACATTGTTTCTTACTTCCGATTTCACCTCCTTATCCTTAATTGGAAGCAACATGTGAGTCCTGCCATTCTTCTCTAGGGTGTATGTGTTCATTCTCCCATCATGAATCATGTTCCTGTCATATTGCCATGGTCTACCCAGCAATAGATGACAAACATCCATAGGAATGACATCACATAATATCTTATCATTATATCCTCCTATCTTAAATTCAACTAAGCACTGTTTAGTGACAGTTACCTGGTGTCCTTTCTGTAGCCACGAAACTCTGTATGGGCTTGGATGATCAATCATCTCCAACTCCAACTTTTCTACCATCTCTGTAGAAACGAGATTATCCATGCTACCACTATCTACAATGACCTTGCATACCTTGTCCTTGGTTTTGCAAGCAGTCCTGAAAAGTCTGGTCCTTTGGACTGAACTCTCCACCTCCTTCTCTGGTGTCAAAAGGACTTTTCACATCATCAACAATCTTCCACCTTCAGCGTCTTCTGCCTCAACATCCCGCCTCTGTGATTCGGCGATGTGAGCTTCTCCACTTTCCTTCTTCTTGTCTGGACACTCTAAGACTTGTGCCCATTCTTTCCACATGTGAAGCATGTTATTACTCCACCTCTTCCTCTTCCTCTACCTCTAGTACGAGGAAAAGCGTTAGTGTCAGCATAATCTCCTCTTTGCTCAGTATGTTGCCCTCGCTGTTCAGCATATTGACCTCTCTGTGAGGTTCCACCTCTCTCAGTTCGAGCCTGAGGTTTCTTCCAGTCCTCTTTGGGCTTCTGATATTTGTCCTGGGAAATTGATTTCCCTTTGGGATGACTTCTGCCTCGGCCTCTCTGACCTTGCTTTCGGCTCAACTTCTCTTCCACTTTCAGAGCCATCTGATAAGCATATTCCACCGTTCGGATGGTTACCATGCTCATCTCATCCTGGATATCATATCTCAGGCCATTCAGATATCTGGCTACTTTTTCATCATCACTCTCTCGATGACCTGCCCTGATGTTCATCTTATAGAAGTCTTCAGTGTATTCTTTCATTGTCATCAGCTTCTATCTCAGGTTCTGCATCCTCCTGAACAAAGTAATTTGATAATCCCCGGGGATGAATTTCGCCTTCATCTTCACGATCATTCTATCCCAGCTCTTGATCTTCTGCTTGCCTTTGCAACGTCTGTCAACTTGTAGTTCATCCTACCACAATGTTTCATGTCCATTCAATCTAGTGACAACATGCTTGACCTTCTTGTCCTCTTCGACATCCTCATAGTCAAAGTATGTGTCCAGAGCTATAATCCAGTCTAGAATTTCCTCTGCATCCAAGTTTCCCTCATAAATTGGAATGTCCATTTTCGCTCTTGCACCCATTCTTGCAATAGCTCTGATCAAAAGTTCGTTTGATGCATCTTCCGCTACAACTTCTTCTTCATGTTCAACCTCAATTTCACTCTTGGAATCACTTAGATCCCCAGCACTGACTGTGCGTCTTTGGGCTGTCTCCATGTCTTCGAGTCTGGCTCGTAGATCATGCATCTCTCTCTCCATGGTTGGATCTGTCATCTGCTTGCCTCTTCTTCTCGACATTTCCCTATCCTCTGGTGGATCGGGTGTTTGTATGTCCCTTCTCCTTGGCGGCATGGTGTATTTTCTTTTCTCTGCTATAGAAAGCAAAGAACCTTTCCGAGCTCTGATATCAAATGATGCCGAATGCACGCTCCCTCCACAACCCGTAGGTCGGAAGGTCCACGTCAACACAGGATATTTCCTTTATCACTGGCCCAAAGAACTCTAAACGGCTCTTCTATTTCCCTATCGGGAAATCTGCACCCACAACAAACTCTCACGGGATCCCCTCGTTACACTTGGGAGATCGGACTTCGTAGTTTCGTGAATCCAGTGGTCAAGCGTTGGACTCTCGAATCCCCAAATCCCGATACAGTCAACGCTGACCCTTCCTTTGAAACCATGAATTTGAATCAAACTCTTTCTATTAATCCAAATATATTTACATGGGTGTTCTTTACACAACTCTCTGCATGCTCTTGCTCATAACCCCAATAATGTTACAATACACAATGAGGGTGTCTATATCCCATTTCCCTCTTGCGCTCTAAAACTGTCTAATCTAGAATTGAATTCTATCTACTTACATTAACTACCATAAATGCCTCCTACCTACTAAGGATGAGAGCAAATTGCTTCAAGGTCCGTTTACATTTTACAAGTGCGCTTCTTCTTAATGGCTTCATTTAAGATTGCACATCAACTTCAAGGTGATTTCAAAATTTGCACTGGGCACTTTTCCAGCTGTCCGATTGTCTCCGCGCTGGCTTGCTTGATATTGGCGATGCTCCTGCATCAAGGATGAACTCCATTAATGGATGGAGAATTTATCCATGGCATAGAGAATATGTAAACCCCTCCTCTCTCCTCCATGTCAGTTGATATTGTATTTTGCTAATGGAATTAGCAATGTCGAACAATTATAGCAATGGAGAACAATTATCAATGAAATTCACTATCATTACACGTGGTTTGCAAATTCCATAGTTACTTACCGAGCGCATACACTATCATAATATAATTTTATTTACACTCGGTGGTGTGAAAAATATCCCATATTATAATTATATGCCATGCCATGCCATCGTTACCATACACTACAATAATTTTATTTTATATTATAAAGAACTTCCATTGGTTCATTTCTTGATATGGATTAATGAAAAACCCATTTTCACATGTATCTTATGAATAATTTTTATTATTCTTAAGCCCCACAAATTAAATCTCCCAATGAGTAATATAATGTGTAATATAAAGTCTAATAATTGACTATATGGAATAGATTCCCATGGTTGGATCTAGTTCAAAGTAATTAGTTCCTAAGGGAATTTTCAAGATGTTGATATAAGCCATAGCTCGCTAGGACATCATCAGAATAGCTAATTTGGTGTCAATTTCCTAAGCCCCCCAATTAAATGTCTCAATGTGCAATATAAGTTCTAATAATTGACTATATGGAGTAGTTTCCCATGGTTGGATCTAGTTCAAAGTAATTAGTTCCTAAGGGATTTTTCAAGATGATGATATATATAAGCCATAGCTCACTAGGACATCACCATGATAGCTAGTTTGGTGTTAATTGTCGAGTTGTGACACATGAGGGGGTCTACAATTTACTAAATTCTAACTTCAAAGAACCCTTTCTAAGGGGTGTCTGAATCCATCTATAGTGTTATAATTTAGTAAATTGTACAAATTCATTGTCAAAATTGTAATTTTCCATTGTCGGAGTGACATAACTAAAAATGATGAAATAAATGACCAACTGTTATGTGGTCATTTTTAGTTTAGTTATATCTCGTGACCACATTTGGTCATTTATATTGGTGTTTTTTAGTTTAGTTCTTATCCCGTGACCAAAGTGGTCATTTATCTTGGTCTTTTTTAGTTAGTTCACTTAAAATTTATCAATTTTGGTCATTTATCCATTGAAAAAACTGTGGTGACCAAATTGTTTGGTCGCCTGGTCACTTATCTCTCAGTTTGTACTAGTGAATGAGATGCAATGGAATCCAATTTTGTGAGGAAACTCAATAAAGGATTCGAAAATAATAAAGGTAAGATTCCCTTTAAATGCTTTAATTATGGAAAAGTAGGACATTTTTCTAATAAGTCTCCATATGCAAAGGATGAAAGTAGTGATTATGAAGAAGAACATATTATAAATAAAGGGAGAAAACATCATCAACACAAAAATAACCACAAACATGAAAATAATGATGGGAATAAGAACTCTTATAAGAAGAAGAAGAAGAATATTTACTGAAACAAGGTTAGTGACTCGTCTGAAGGAAACAATGAAAGCACTTTCTATAGTGATAGAGAAGAAACTCTCTTTATGGAAATTGAAACAAAGATTGATGAAGACAAAGGGATAGAAACGATGGAATCAAAAGAAGAGGAAAAATCCAAAATATATGGGGAAGTGAGTCTAGAAGAAGAACTCATTTGTTCCTTAAGAGAAATAAAGAATCTTAGGAAAATGAATTTGAAACAAAATGAGTAGTTGTAAAAATATGAAGAAGAGGATCGTGATTCAAAAGACAAAATGTCACAAATCCTTGATGAAAAAAAAAATAACACCATGAACCTAAAGGTTCAATAAGAAGAAGCAAGAAGGATGGAAGAAGTGGCGAGAGTCCAACTAAAGAAAATTAAAAAGAGCTAGAATATGAAATTGTTTCCTTAAGAAACGAGTTAGAGAAAACAACCATTAAGTTGAATAGAAACTTGAAGTTTGAAAAGAGTACTAAAACCATAGATAATATCATCGGTTGTCAAAGGTATCCATTCATCAAGACAGGTCTTGGATATGATGTTGATGTTTCCTCCCTACCTACACCTAGCCTTGTTACAACCACGAGAGTTTTATTTTCTGCAAGTGGAGTTCAGACTAGTTTTCCAGAAGAGAAACCTACTATTGATTGTTCCAAATAGATTGTTGAGTTGTGTATTCCTCACATGGAAGGATTTGAGAATACAAATGACATCATTTCTAATATGTTGGGTTTTTCTACTCTTGTACATGAACCTGACCATGATCCCACTTTCTCTGATCAACCAGGAAAAAGTTTGTGCCCTATCATCATCCTCACCATAAATATTGAAGGAATGACAATCATGATTTTATATATTTGCAAAAGAGATGTGAAAGACATAATTATGGACTAATGTCAACTATCGAGTTATATTGTGGTTGGATTGATGGATGGTCATGGAATTGTTTGACCAAATGTTTTAGGAATTCATATCATTGTGTATCATAGGTTGTAAAGTCATGCATTTCTCTTCTTACTTACTTATGACTTCCTTGAAAGTGGTCAACCAATGATAGACCCAACATGAAAATCAGTTGGAGTTTATACTGAGTGCTTAAGGTGAAGCACAAGTTCAGTGGGAGTGATCCAGGAGGATCCAAGGGATTTTCACTCAAAATTCAAAGATCCAAAAAATTCAAGGAAAGTCCAGAGGTCCATAACACTTACAGAGGCCCAGGAGGATCTAATAAATGTTCATAGAAGATCATGAGAGATCCAGAACATCCATAAAGTTCCCAGAGGATCCAAAAATGCTCAAAATTAAAGTATCCCAAATTCTCTAAAACAAATGGCATTAATGTGTAGAGACCGTCGTTAGCTTTCTAATGGCACAATCGACACCTCAAACAAAGCTCATCTGAAAAAGTTATAAGCGGTCAAAGTTTAGGTCAAAATTGAGAAAAATTCAAAGGTCAAAGTCAGATGATGACGTTAGCATGTGACGTGGAAGCACCAGAGGCTACCACGTGTCACACAGATTTGGAATTTTTAGGCATACATGTGAACCAATCAAAATATGCCACGTGTCATCTGTATGATGATGTGGCAATATCACATCAACAACCTAGTTGGCGATGACATGGAAGGATTACATGGAAAGTGACAGAGGTGACACGTGTAACCATTGAAAGGGTGACACATGGCACGATTCCAGGCACACAAGTGCCACCATTCATCAGTTGACAAGTGCCAAGGATCAACGAATGAGAGGATACCACGTGGTAGCCTCCCATTGGCCAATAATGGTTGAAGTCATTCAAAATATGGTTGGAGCATAAGGGAATAGAACCCAAACATCTTTCACAACATCCCAATGAATTACCAACAAACTCATGCATGTGACTTAACCTTTGGATGGCATATAATAACTATAAAGTGATTGTTTTTTTAAAACGAGCTGGAAAAGGGCCAAGGGCTTAGCTCTCGACCCATGATTCTCGTGCATGCAAAGAATCAAACCCTATATTCATGTATACCTAATGACCTTTCCAACCATTATATATATATATGTGTGTGTGTGTGTGTGTGTGTGTGTGTGTGTGTGTTTACAATATGTTAGGATATGCCATGCACGCTAACTCCAAAGAAGTTTATGCCATGGGTTTTTATATACCATAGTTTATGGTATTTCAACCATATATTACTCATTAAAAAGGGAACAAAGACTTAGAAATTGAGAGAGAAGCCATTGCACAAGATTCACACACAAAGAATAGTTTGTATTACTTAATAGACAAGTGGAGGTTACATATATAGCATGCAGATCACTGACTCCTAGCAATCTAGATCCTAAGAAAGTGGATCTGATTAGCTAAAAATAGTAAACTTAGAAACTCACAGTTACAACAGTCATAGTTAACCTAGAAACTCACAGTTACTACAGTTGTAAGCATTATCTCTAACACCCTCCCTTAATGCTTACATTACAAATATCACAATCACAAATTACAAAACATAACAAAAGGTTACAACACTAGAACTTTCATCTGTCTATCTGATCTGGTCTTCCTCAGCACTGAAACTCACTCTGCAATCACCCGGTTTTCACTCTTTCTTCTCCACACATTCGAGCTACCCTCTGACACATTTAAAGTCAAAATGATTCTGACCATCATTGTAGCACTTGTATACTGGACAATTTGACAACTCGGCTCATCGGGGCTTCCGTGATAAAAGGTGCCAATTATTAATGCATTCTATTAACTTGCCTTCATCTGTCGGATTTTTTTGCTTTTGGCTATCCTTCAGTATATAGAAGAACAGTTTGGATATTGAATGTATTCAACATTCCTTTACACAAGGTCATTTCCAATAAAAACATTGTACTTGAAACTGGGGCTACCAGCTTGCATCAAGATACAAGTTCTTATTTTTACATAAACACTTATATAAAAAATTTAAACTCACCACACACCACACATAATAATATATATAACATACATAAATCACATCACACTATATGTAACACTACAAAAAATCTACCAAACCAACTCAAACACTTGTCGAACATAAAGTCCACCCATTGCGGCGGGAATCAGAGTTTCGGCGGAGAGAAAATCGAACCCTGCTGTCAACACCAAAGCAGATCTGGATATCTTTTCTTCCACGCAATTGTCACTGATCAACGAATGCACAGGCGTCTAACCTCTTCACAGTTTGATCAACGAATATCTGGGAAACAATACCCTCGTCAGTTCTCCTACGCAATGGTCCTTTATTCACAAGGAGAGTCTCCCGCAACAATCTCACAAAACACACAAAAAATTTAGAAATTCAAACCCTCTAACCTAATATACTCCTACAGCGGAATCAACTTATCACTCTTCTCTCATCTTCCAGCCCCTCTCGTGAGAGAGTCAGGGAGGTCCTTTCTTTGATACCAACTTAGAAATCGAGAGAGCAACCATTACACAAGATTCACACACAAAGAATAGTTTGTATTACTTAATAGACAAGTGGAGGTTACATATATAGCATGCAGATCACTGACTCCTAGCAATCTAGATCCTAAGAAAGTGGATCTGATTAGCTAAAAATAGTAAAATTAGAAACTCACAGTTACAATAGTCATAGTTAACCTAGAAACTCACAGTTACTATAGTTGTAATCATTATCTCTAACATAAAGCCCATAACAGTGGGTGGTTGGAACCATATGGTTTTAGAACATTTAAAGCTCTAATCAATGCAGCACGAATTGGGTTTTTAAATAACCATTTTTAATTAATGGTTTTGTTTGTATTAATTATATTTGTAGCCATAAGCTACCATTAAATGGATATAAAAAGACCCTTTTACTCCATGTAAATGATAATAATTTTAAGAGGGAATTCTAAGACAATAATTTGAGGAGAGAATTATAGAGAGGATTTTGGAGAGAACTCCAATTCGATGCGAGTATAAGGAAAGTTGGGAATCAACTTGTCCTTAGGAGAGACTTAGCACATTGTTTATGAATTCTTATGTAAAAGAGGGTTTCTTGAGCACTTTGAAGAAACATAGACTTGTTTATAGTCAATTTTCTTATATTTCCAAAAGGAATTCAACGATGGAGTCTATTTGAGCATATGAGCTATGAATTTGAAGAACGTCTTGTAAATGTGTAAGAAAGTCTTTATGATTTTATATGTTGTTATAAAAATAGGATCGCAGAGCAATAAAATAAGACAAATGTAGAAATAAAACACAGAAGATACAAAATACGATAGAGACACAAATATACATGGTTCACCCAATGTGGGCTATGTCCACCAGAGAAATTTCCAGGTCCTTCCTTTATTATTATCCAGCAAATGAAAGGATAGAACCTACAACACACCTGTTGTAACTTCCTCTTCTTTCTCTCATAGTCTCCTCTCTCATAATACAATATTCACAATGATACACAACCACAATTCAATTACCTCATAAAAGAGGGTTTCCTTTTAGGGAAAAAAACCCTAACATAACTTATACCGACATATCTGTGACCTTATAATGAAAGGTCCATATTTACTATGAAATTCCAATATACATTTACAAGGCAAGCCCCACCTGCAACCCCCGCATGGAGGAGTGTACAATATTTCGGGGTGTACAATATTCATGGGGTAAACACAACTGAAAACAAACACCTATGAATCAAGAAGATAATCAGGCTCCACAACAAATAATCTCCCACTTGGAGACTGATCTCAACAACTCCATAATTGTTGTATATGCTAGAATATGATCCTTCTTGGACCTGGAAAATTTCTCATTTTCACCTTCATGCTTGAAGACCAACTGAAATTGAGCAGGAACTCAGTTTCTCCCTGGTTACTCCCTTTGTTAACATGTCTGCAGGATTCTGGATAGTATGTATATTTTCCAACTTCAAATGTCCATCTTCCAAGACAGATCATATGAAATGATACTTGAGGTATATATTCTTAGTATTCGAATGGAAGTTTGAGTTCTTTGCAAGATGAATGTCATTCTCACTGTCACAGTACATCCTGCTATTCTCTTGATTCTTTCCCAATTTCTCCATAAACCTTTGTAACCAAATCATTTCTTTACTAGCCTCTGTAGAAACAACATACTCTTCTTCTATTGTTGAAAGTGCAACAATATTTTTCAGTTTCAAAATCCAATTTACTGATGTTCCACCTACAGTAAAAACATACCATGTGGTGCTCCTCTTGCTATCTTTATCACTTTCTATATTTAAATCAACATAGCCTTGTAGAAAAATGTCTAAACCTCCAAAACATAATGCATGAGTAGCATTACCTTTCAAATACATGAGAATCCTCTTTACTTCCTCCCAATGTTCTTTACCTAGATTGTTCATATACCTACTCACAACTCCCACTACATGTGCAATATCTGGTCTTGTGCAAACCATCACATACATCAACCTGCCAATTGTTGATGAATAAGGGACCTTGAACATGTATTCTATCTGCTCCTATGTCTTGGGACACATTTATTTGGTTAATTTGAAATGGTTGTCCAAAGGTGTACTAACTGGTTTTGCATTCTTCATTCTAAACCTCTTCAACACCTTTTCTATGTACTCACCCTGAGACAATGTCAATTTGTGATTTTTCCTATCTCTTGTTATTCTCATACCAAGGATTTTCTTTGAAGCACCCAAATCTTTCATCGCAAATGAATTAGATAATTTCTTCTTGAGCACATTTATATCCTGCATATTACACCCTACAACAAGCATGTCATGTACATAAAATAACAAGATAATATAGCTTCAATTTTTTAGCCTTTTAAAATAAACACAGTGATCATAATGACATCTACTATAACCTTGTTCTGTCATCAACCTGCCAAACTTCAAATACCACTACCTTGGAGCTTCCTTTAGGCCATACAAGCTCCTCTTCAACCTTCATACCAAATTTTCTTTCCCTTTGACCTCATACCCCTGTGGTTGTTGCATATAAATCTCTTCCTCCAAATCTCCATGGAGAAAAGTTGTTTTTACATCCAACTTTTCAAGATGAAAATCTTCTACTAACACAAGACTTAAAATAGTCCTAATTGATTTCATTTTAACAACATGAGAAAATATTTCATCCAAATCTATACCTTTATTTTGTGCAAACCCCTTTACAAAAAGTCTAGCCTTGTACCACTTTTTGCCTCCATCTTCTTCTTTCAACTTGTAAACCCATTTATTATGAAATGTTGTTTTTCCTGCAGGAAATTGAACCAAGTCCCAAGTCTGATTATTTACCAAGGAATCCATTTCCTCTTTCATGCATTGCTCCCACTTCTTTTTAGTGTCTACCTACATTGCCTCTTCATAACATTATAGTTCACCAGAATCATTCAACAATAAATAATACAATGAAGGAGATTATCATTCAGGGGGTCTACTTAACCCGGTATATCTTCTAACAACACTTGCAGGAGTTTAAGGTACCTGTTTCTCCTGTTGTTGTACATTTTGATTTTCTGGTACCTTTGGAATTTCTTTTTCAGTGATCTCACAAAGCACTGTATATTTTGGTTTTTATTTTTTCTTGTATCTTTCCCTGCAAGTGATCTTTGTACATGATCTTTTCATTTTCATAACCCCATAAGAGAGAACCAAATTCATTAACACCATATCCAATAAAGGTACACTTCTTGGATTTTGCCTCAAGATTTGTTCTATTTTCTTTATCAATATGGACAAATGATTCACAACCGAAAGTCTTCAAAAAAGAATAGTTTACCTTTTTACCTGTCCATGCCTCCTATAGAATTACACCAGCAAAAGAGCTTGAAGGTCCTCTGTTTATTAAGTAAACAACAATATCTACAACATATTCCTAGAACTGTAAGGGAAACCCAACATGCAATCACATACTCCTTGCACGCTCCATAATTGTCTTGTTCATCCTTTCTGACACACAATTTTCTTGTGGTGTTCCTAGAACGATCTTCTCTCTACGAATCCCATGGTACAAACAATAATAATCAAACTCCTTGCTGTGATATTCACCTCCATTGTTTGATTTAAGACACTTCGACCTTTTTGTTGTCTCATTCTAAACCAAAGCTTTCCATTTCTTAAAAGTATTAAAAACATCATATTTTTGTCGAATGCAATAAACCCAAGTTTTTCTAGTTGCATCATCAATAAAAGTAACATAATAAGGAGAGAAACCAAGAGATGATACCTGAGCTAGTCCCCATACATCTATATGCACAATATCTAACCTTTCAGTCTTCTTTTCTTTTCCAACTCTGGGAAATATGACTCTCTTCTGTTTTCCATAAACACAATGCTCACAGAAATCAAAATCAATTTGTTTAAGATATGGCAAAAAATTTCATTTGTGAAGTATTTGCATCCCCTTGTCACTCATGTGTCCAAGCCTATAATGTCACAGTGTTGTATCCACTCTTGTATAATCTAAATAGATAAAATAATCAGTATTACCAGTACATAAATACAATGTACCTACCTTCTCTCATTTTTCTATCACCAGTGATCCTTTGGTGACCTTCCATGCCTTATCTATAAATATAGATATACAAACTTCACTTTCCAATTTCCATGTTGAAATTAGATTTTTCCTTATATCTGGAACATGTCTTACCTCTTTCAACAACCATTGGTTTCCATTCCTTTTCTTTATTTTTACCTTTCCCATTCCAACAATTTTTCATGGTGCATCATCACCCAAATGAACTTGTCCAAAATCACCTTGAACATAATCTAGAAAATATTTCCTATGGGATGTGGCATGAACTAAAGCCCCTGAATATACTACCCAAGACTCATAAATATTATCTACAGAAAGAATCAAAGCATCTTGTCACACATCACCTGTTACATTTTCTTCCTGTTTTTTTTCCCGTTGTCCATATCTTTGTTTCTTTGGAGCTCTACAATCTTTCTTCAGATGTACTTTCTTCCCACAATTCCAACACTCTATATTTCCCAGTCTGGATTTGGATCTACCCTTCCTAGAATTCTCATAGTTCCTTGATCCCTTTACTCTATCCTTTTGAATTTCCATATTCTCCATGTTGTACACATTACTTTATGTGTCACTTGTGCTTTTCCATCACATTTCCTTGCTAAGGATAACACCAAAAACATCATCAAATTTTAGAGCATTTGAACCAGAGACAGAGTTACTTACAACCATGACAAAGCCATTCTAACTTTCTGGTAATGATCAAGATTAGAAGATCCATGACCTCATCATCAAAGTCCACTTTTATAGAACTTAGTTTATTAGTAACCGTATTAAATTCATTTAAATGATTTGCAACAGCCCCACATTCTGACATATTCATATTAAATAATCTCTTCATTAGAAATACCTTATTGGATGCCGAGGGTTTTTCATATAGTTTATCCAATGCATCCATCAAATTCTTCATTTTATTTTCTTTCGAAATATTGAAAGCCACCGACAGTGTCAGGCTTAGCCGTATCATTCCTAGTGCCTTTCTGTCAAGAACCTCCCATTCTTCATCCTTCATGGCCATCGACTTCTTTGTTATTCCACCCAATGGTAGTAATAGATACTTTTGATATAAATAATCTTACATCTGCATCTTCCATAATTGGTAGTTTTTGTTGTTACATTTCTTGACCCTAAACTTTCCATCTTTCGCCATTGCTCCCACTCGAACCAAGAACCCTCGTTTTCTACAAGTTACCTTTCGCCTTGATACCAGTTGTTATAAAAACAAGATCGAAGAGAAATAAAATAAGACAAATGTAGAAATAAAACATAAAAGATACAAAATACAATAGAGACAAATATATACGTGGTTCACCCAGTGTGGGCTACGTCCACCAGATAAATTGCTAGTTCCTTCCTTTATTATTATTTAGCAAATGAAGGGATACAACCTACAATACACCTACTGTAACTTCCTCTTCTTTCTCTCATAGTCTCCTCTCTCAGAATAAAATATTCAAAATGATACACAACCACAATACAATTCCCTCATAAAAGAGGGTTTCCCTTTAGGGACAAAACCCCTAACATAACTTATACTATCATATCTGCAACCTTATAATGAACGGTCCATATTTACTATGAAATTACAGTATACATTTACAAGAAAATTTTTCCTTTGGGGGCTTCAACCTTGAACCCCTGCTTTCCCCCGGATCCCCCCCCCAACTGAGGGGATGATCCCCCCGGACCCCANCTCCCCCCCCGCGTGGAGGAGTGTACAATATTTTGGGGTGTATAGTCTTCATGGGGTATAAACACAACTTAAAAAAAGGCCTATGAATCAAGAAGATAATCAGGATCCATAACCAATATATGTGTTTTATTTCATATGTATTCTTCATCAATTTGAATTGTGCACATCATCAATTTCGCAAGCCACCTCAATAGATACTAAAACAATAAAAACTGAATCCAGATAGACATTGCATGTAAATAATTAAAGAATAAGTAATATTTAAAAAGGATTTTTCAGATCAAGTGGTATCAGAGAAAATTTTGGTATGTTTTTGCAAGGTTGTTGTGACGAGGTTTTCAAGGTTGCTTGGTGAATATTTTTGGAAGGTTCTTATTCAGAAGAAAAGATGAGAAAAAATCTCATGAAATTGAGACTACAAAAGGACTTGAATCGCCAGATTCAGTAAGAGAATTCCAAGTTAAGGATGCATATTCAAAGTCTTGAGATGGAGAAACAATAACTTCAAGACCAAATGGATAGTCATGGAGAACTTCTTATCGGAAACATCCAAGAATTGGAGAGTGAGTTACAATCCAAAGATCAAATGTTGGCTCAACTCCATCAAGCAAAGCATGAGAAGTTATATTTTGGTAAAAACATCCAGTGTGAGATACCTTCAGAAGAAGAATGCTCCAAGGAAAACACCAAAATAGTTCCTACATGTGAAATTGGCATGAGACAAATTGTGCATTTAAATTCCTCCCAGGAAAAGATAGGTAATTCCTTAGATCATAATAAAAATGGTAAAAAGGGATCATATTATCCAAGAAGAAATAAGTTGTGTTTCTTTTATTGTGGTAAAAGTGGACATCAGATAAAGAATTGTTGGAATCTTTACCCACATTTAAAGAAGAGCCAAAGAGATAAGAAGACACTGGAAACAACAATCTTTAATGAATAATATTTTCTAATGGTTGGCATTGGAAAAGTAATATATGAAGACATTGAAGTTTGGTTTGTGGATAGCGACATGACCAGGTTTAGATCAATATTCATTACCTTCATAGAAGTCAACTAAGAAGATATTTATGTGGGATATGGTTTCAATACTAGACGAACTATAAGAGGATATGGATATGTTAGATTCCAACTTGAGTTAAGAGTATTCATGGGAATAGAGAACATGATATATGTTCCATACCTACTAGTAAACCTACTCGTATTATCATCTTTCGAAGATGATGGATATGTAGTCACATTTCAAAATGGCCAGGTACCGGCATACCTAAAATAAGATACTTTGGATGTAGCAGTGGTACTTGGTACTCATTATGAGAAGTTGTATAGGTTACTGGGTAGACCTATCATTAGCTCTGGTGGTTTCTTGGACTATTCTACATCAGACTCTACACCAGATTCATTTCCAGATTCAACATCAACATCAGAGGCATTGCCAGAGATGGGGAGCTATGAAACACCTTCCAATATAATGAGAAGGATAAGTCCATGAAGAAAACCATCTATCAATAATTGTAAATATGTATATCTGTAAATCAGTAAATCAATATGCATATATGTAAATATTTTGTAAAGTCTATTTAGGGCTTATGAGATACTCATTGTAAATTATAAGAGTGAGAGGGACTCTGTAGAATTTCTATATGGCCACCTTGTATGAGTGAGAGGAAGTTTGTAAGAGAGTCTATATATTACCACCTTATATTGTTGTAGAGTGAGAGGAATATTGAAGGGATTTCTATGTCTTTTTCAATAGAAGTGAAGACAATTGTATTGTCTCGTCATAAGCTAAAGACTACATATGGATCGAATCGTCTAGTCAACATTCTTGATTCTGAAGAAATGTAAGTGAAGGAAAATAAGGATGTAGGAAATTGGAACATGTATATCAAGAGCTCAACAATAGTAATTTCCAGGAAGACTAAATATGGATCGAATTGTCTAGTCAACATTCTTGATTCTAAATAACTGTAAGTGAAGGAACAAAATAATGTAGACAATTGAAGCATCTATATCAAGAGTAGGACGAACATCGAAGTAATGAAAAAATTCCTATAGATGATAAGAGGTATATACTTAAATATATATACCCATTTTATGTCATGTTCGTGGATGTATACTTTGAACAAAAATAATCAAGGCAGGTACAAATGATAATAGTACAAGCATAATTGTTCTTCAAGGCAAGAGTGATAATGGACAAAGTATTCATCCAAGGACTTCTATAGATACATCAAAAATACAAGAACATAAAGTACAAATGGGAAAGGCATAGATCAATATTTAGTTTTTTTTCAAATTGGTCGAGATAGACTATCTTCAACAAAGGAGATGGAAGGGAATCTTGAAATACATGATTCATATATTACATATATTCAGTGAATGTTGGATTTGATTATGCAAGAATCTATAAGTCAAGACCAGAGCCACATATATTAGTTATAGTTCCATAGGCCAAAGTAAGAGCTATGTTCCATAGAAGCAAATAAAGGTACATTGATATGATATCCAATACCTAAGGTCAATACAAAATGAGAAAGTGAGTACATAATTTTCAGCAAGATGGACGATTGAAGAAGCTTCATCACTAATTTATTTATTAGAGAACTTTAGTAATATGGAAGGGTAAGTTGGAGTTATCATCACTAAGTTGTTGAATATTAATACTTTTGGAAGTCAAAATATCCTTCAGTGGAAAGGAATGATCCAAGAGGATCCAAGGGATGTTCACAGAAGATTCAGAGATCCAAAACATTCAAGGAAGGTCCAGAGATCCAGGACACTTACAGAGGTCCAGGACAATCTAAGGAATGTTAAAAGAAGATCCTGAGAGATCCAAAACGTCCATAGAGGTCCCAGAGGATCTACAAATGCTCAAAATTCAAGTCTCCCAAATGCTCTAAAAATGGCATCAATGCGTAGAGCTCGTCATCATCTTTTTAACTACGCAAACGACGCCTCAAACAGATCTTGTATGCAAACGTTATAAGCAATCAAAGGTCAGGTCAAACTTGGGAAAAAATCAAAGTCAGATGATGACATCAACATGTGACATGGCATCACTAGAGGCTACCATGTGTCACATGGATTTGGCATTTTCAAGCGTACATGTGGACCAACAAAAAGATGTCACATGCCATCTGTATGATGATGTGGTAGTATCATGTCAACAATCCATTTGGCGATGATGTGGTAGGATTACGTGGAAGGTAACAGAGGTGTCATGTGTCACCACTGAAAGGGTGACACGTGGTACTATCCTAGGCTTACATGTGGCACCATTCATCGGTTGACAAGTGGAAAAGATCAATGAATGAGAGGATTCCACGTGGAAACCTCCCATTGGCAAATAATGGTTGAACTCATTCAAAATATTGTTGCATCCGAAGGGAATAGAACCCAGGCATCTCACACAACAACCCAACGAATTACCAATAAACTCATGCATGTGACTTAACCTCCGAATGGCATATAATAGTTATAAAGTGATTTTTGTTTTTAAACGAGTGGGAAAAGGGCCAAGGAATTAGCCTTCGACCCATGATTCTCATGCATCCAAGGGACCAAACCCTATATTCATGTGGACCTAACAACCCTCCCAACCATTATCTCTCTCTCTATATATATATATGTTTAGCATATGTTACAATATGCCATGCACGCTAGCTCCAAAGAAGTTTATTCCACGGGTTTTTATATACCATAGTTTATGGTATTTCAACCATATATTACCCATTAAAAAGGGAACAAAGACCATAAAAGTGGGTGGTTGGAACCATATGGTTTTAAAACATTTAAATCTGTAACCAATGCACCATGAATTGGGTTTTTAAATAACCATTTTTAATTAATATTTGTGTTTGTATTAATTATATTTGTAGCCATAAGATTCCATTAAAGGGCTATAAAAGACCCTTTTCCTCCATGTAAAGGATAAGAATTCTAAGACAAGAATCAGAGGAGATAATTCTAGAGAGGATTTTGGAGAGAACTCCAATTCGATGAGAGCATAAGGAAAGTTGGGAATCAACTTGTCCTTGGGAGAGATTTAGCACATTTTTAATGAATTCTTATGTAAGAAAGGGTTTCTTCAGTACTTTGAAGAAACATAGACTTGTTTATAGTCAAATTTCTCGTATTTCCGCAAATAATTAAACAATGGAGTCTATTTGAGCATCTGAACTATGAATTTGAAGAATGTCTTGTAAATGTGTAAGAAAGTCTTGATGATTATATATGTGTTTTATTTCATATGTATTATTCATCAATTTGAATTGTGCACATCGTAAATTTCACAAGCCACCTCAATGGATCCTAAAACAATTAAAATTGAAGCCAGTTAGATATTGCATGTAAATAATTAAAGAATAAGTAATATCTAAAAAGGATTTTTCAGATCAGGGATCACCCCCTTTCCATTAATGTCAAAGGGGGAGAGTTGCAGATAGGGGGAGAGTTGCAGATAGGGGGAGAATTCTCTCTATTTTTGGGAGAGTTGAAAACATGGGGAGAGTTGCAGACATGGGGAGAATTATTACTATGCTTGGTGGAGTATGTGTTTCATTGTAGGAATTCCATCAATGACAAAGCAAGATATTGTTGTAATTATTGTCATTGATATCAAAGGATTAATGATGTAATATTATGGAATTACAATACACACAACATATCCAATATTGATTTATTTTTATAAGTCTACAAGTATATTAAAAAAGAAGTGCATGTGAAAAAGTAAAAAGTGAAATGGTGGTTTCAAACCCATGGGTTTGGGGTATTTTCCCATGGTTTTGGGTTTTTTCCCATGGTATTTGGGGTATTTTCCCATAGTATTTTTAATTAATTATTTAATTAATGAACATGTCCCTTCATGAAGAGCTATGAAAAAGTATAAAAAAAGAAAGCATTGAGAGAAAGTGAGTGTGTAAAAATAAATTAGCAAAGATTAAATGCTCCTGAAATCAATTTGAAACAGGTCATCTTGGCACTTTAACTATAACTTATTTTTTGGGATGTTTCAGACCTTGAAACTTTGCATAGATAGGGGAGAAATCTTGGTGCACTTGTGGTACAAATTTTAGATGTTGGTTCACTATACTTTTATAGATATGTCCCATAAAAATTAGGGTTCCTGAATACTCTTGAAATCAGTTTCAAATAGGTCATCTTGGAACTTTTGCTATAAACTATTTTCTGGGATGTTTCAAACCATGAAACTTTATTGAGATAGAGAAGAGACATTGGTGTACACATGGTACAAATTTCATATGATGATTTGCTACAATTTCAGATATATATCCCATGGAAGTTAGGGTGCTTGAATGCTCTTGAAGTCAATTTCCAATAGGTCATCTTGGCATTTTCACTATAACTTATTTTCTGGGACTCTTTAGAGTGTGAAAATTTAGAGAACGAAGGAGACATATAGAAGTAACTTGGGTAAAAATTTCAGAATCAGATTTGAAAAATTGGATATGTGTCATTTTGTACAATTTCATTCTTGGGAAGAGGCCCAAAACAACAAGGTTTGATAAAGTTACCATTTTGAAATTCAAATTTTGTTCAGACCTCATAACTCCAAGTGAAGTGAGTAGACCTAGTGAAGGAAGAAGCAATGAGTAGACCTAGTGAAGTCAAAAGTAGCAAGCAGACCTATTGAAGGAAAAAGTAGCAAGCAAACTCGGTGAAGGTTGGTGCAACTCATGCAAAGAGATTGGTGTCTCTTTCTAAGTTGGTGCTTAGAGGTGGGGATTGGTGTCTCCAGTATATTGGTGTATATGAATATACATAATATATTGGTGTCTCTTGATAATTTGGTGCTTAGCGGTGGGGATTTTTTTCTCTAGAATATTGGTGTCTACGAAGATCTATAAGATATTCGTGTCTCTTTCTAAGTTGGTGCTTAGTGGTGGGGATTGGTGCCTCCATTAGAATGGTGTCTGTGAATATCTGTAAGATTAGGTTGGTTCCTACCAATATTTTTACCAATGGGGATTGGTGTCTCCATTATGTTGGTTCCTACATATATTTGTAACATTAGGTTGGTCCCTACAGAGAATTATAAAGAGATTGTTTTTGGCTTTCTCTCAAAAGGGTTTCCACGTAAATCTTGTGTTCCATGTTCTACAATGAGATTGTTTTCTTATGGTTAATGAATATTTGAAGAAGTAAAAAAAAATCTTATACTATTCACTCCCCTCTCAGTATAAGTGTGTGCTCAACAATAAGAACTATTTATGGGCGGTCTGAAATGGTCACTCAACCCTTTTCTAGGAAGATGCATGGAAACATGAACTGATCCTAGGTAATCATGATCTCCTAAAACCAATTAAAGGCTCCTTGGTAGAGAAAAGGATGGACCACAATCTTGTAAATGTGTTGAACTTGCATAGAATAGATCTATCTAGAAAATACCACACACATTTGCAGAGATAAATTGAGAAAGAAGAAGCAAGAGAGAAAGAATGGAAGAATTCTCATTAACCGTGATGAATAATGAATAATTTAAACATGATATACTTTGTATAACTCAACCAATGCACACTGGAGGTGAATCCAATGCACCATAGTGGTGGTATATAGTGATATGGACACACACCAGTAGTTACGAGAGTGAATTACTACCTAGTCTAGTCTCTCGGGCAATTACGAGAGTGAACTGCCACCTAACTGAGTTAACTAGTCTACCAGTCTTTATTTAACCGACTGAAACATAGTGAAGTGAAGAGGAGATCAGGGAATCACGGGTAATTCTCTAGTATGGTGATGATCCCAAGGACAGTGCGCATTACCTGGTGATGATCCCAATGTTGCATGGTGACAAAACCAATGCAGCATCTAGACTCCACTCAACTAGTCAAACTAAAGTGAAAACTAAAGAGAATATTATCCTAGAGGAATATTCTCCCTAAACTTTAGGAGAATGGATAAAGACTAATAAACATAGGAAAAACCTTAGGAAAAATAAATCCTAGGTGTGTGTGAAGTAACTCCAACACCCCCCCTGAACATCACTATGGTGAAAATAAAGAATGGGTCCCGATAATGAGGCCATGTTAGGTACCCAAATACAAAAGATACATTGAAATAAAGTGAGGAAAGAGGGAAAAACTCATGGGAAACCCCCCCCCTCAAGGTAACTAACAGTTTCTAGGCAACTGTGTCCTACACTCCAAGACGACTTCTCAGAGAATGGAAATTCTCCTCAGTGAAGGTATTGGTGAAGATGTCTATCGTTTGTTTTGTTGAAGGACAAAATTGTAGGTCGATGATCCCCTTGTGTACTAAGTACCGAATGTAGTGCATGTGGATCTCAATGTGCTTCATCTGCTTCCTCTAAAATGAATCTCTATAGAACTTCAGAGTGCTCTAGTTGTCACACCAGATGACGATCGACCGATGAAACTAAATTCCCAACTCAATGAGAAAATGTTGTAGCCAGATAGCCTAAATGGTTATGTTAACTACCCCTCTGTACCCTACCTTAGCTGAATAAAGAGAAATAGCAGCCTACTTCTTGCTCGACCAATAGATAGGCTCAGAACCAAGACTAAGTGAGTAACCAGATGTGGACTTGTGATCAATGTTATCGCTATCCCAGTCATAATCAGTGAACCCAATGAGATATAATTTATAGTCTTCTTCATAATGAATCCAAAAGGTGATGGTTCCCTATACGTATCGAAGGATATGCTTTGAAACCTTCCAATGTAGCTCATATGGCTCTTGCATGAACCTCACAACTACACCAACTGCATGGGAGAGTTCTGGTCTAGAGTGTGTGAGATAAAAAAAAGATCACCACTAGCTATATGTATAGTGTGTTGTCAACCGGTGGAGTGTCCCTACCATCCTCAAGTTTGACTCTTGATAGGAAAGAAGTTGGAGAAGACTTGCATTCTGTCATGTGAAATATCTCAAGGAGATCTCAAGCATACTTGGCCTGAGAAAATTTGATGCTTGATTCATATTGATTGATCTCGAGTCCACGAAAGAAGTGTAGCAAACCCATGTCCATCATCAAGAACCTATCATGTAGAATCCTCTTGACTGCAACAATCACTGATGTCAAGCAATCGATGATCAACAAATAATGAACATACAAAACTAAGAGTAGAAGTGAAAAATCGTCCTGATCATGTAGAGATTCAGGTCTTATTTACAATGTACAAAGTTATCTGATAGTAGGTAGGAGTCAATCTTGGCATATCATGCCCTCAGAGCCTGATTAATTCCATAAATAGATTTCTTCATTTGACAGACTAAAGAGGAATGCTGCATAAATCCATGGGGATGCTCCATATAGATATCCTTAGAGTGATCACTATGAAGAAATGCATTATTCACGTCCATATGATGGAATTATCATCCCTTGGTCACCACAATGGCAAGTGCCAAATGTATGGAATCCATCTTCGCTACTGGAGCGAAGGTCTCATCATAGTCAATGCCATGCACCTATTGAAATCTTTTGGCAACAAGCATGGACTTGTATCTACTAATCTATCCATCTATTATGCTCTTGGTCCTGTAGATCCATTTGCACTTGAAAAATTTCCTTCCAGAAGGAAGGGGAACCATATCCCAAGTTGGATTCTTGAGGAGGGAGTTGTACTCATCCTGCATGGAGGATTCCTAAAGGGGATTTCCAACAGCCTCTTCATAAGACTGTGGATATGAAGACTAAACCAAGAAAATATAGCTGGAGGGAAATACTTTAGTGGCAGTGAGTGCAATAGGAGGATCCTCAAAATCAGATTGATTCCTTCTAGTACCGGAGGGATCACCAACAAGATCCCCTGTATCCTGAAGAGTGGTCTGGGACCACTTGGACCTCTACTTTGGCTCTGCATCTGAATATGGATGCAATGAATATTCATCTAACCATAATAAATATGTATCTAGATCATATGAATCATATGAATCATAACTCTCATCTGAAGAAGAGTCGACATGTGCATGCTCATCATCTCGGACAGGTGGAAGAGTGAAGGTGTCTACATGTGGCTGCTGAGGTACATGCGAGCCACTTTCCTCGAATTGGAAACTTCGCTCAATGATGAGATGGTCCTAGGAAATATCAATAAGTATGTATCCCTTCACACTGTTGGGGTATCCAATAGAGATAAACTATGTGCTCTATGGATCAAATGCCTTCCTCTTTTGAGAGGGAATCCAGGCACATGCATGTGAACCAAAAATACGAAAGTGGGTCACTTCCAGTTTGAGGACGCTCTAAGCCTCGTAGGGGGTATTATCCTTGAAAAATCTATTGGGAAATATGTTTTGGATGTAGGTTACACAATTAAGTGCTTCGGCCCATAATCTTTGTGGAAGTGACTTTGCATGTAGCATGCAAGATGCCATCTCTTTTAGAGATCTATTTTTCCGCTCAACGAGTCCTTTTTGATGCAGAGTATAAGGAATTGTGTGCTACAAATGAATCCCTGCCTCATGATAAATATTATAAATCTCATGATTGACATACTCTCCCTCGTTATCAGTTTGGAATACTTTGATTTTATTTCCTGACTCTGTCTCAACCAGGGCTTTGAAATCTTTGAGGTGTTGAAAGACCTCTGATTTTTTCTTGAGAAAGTAAATCCATGTGAAACGTGAGAAATCATCAACAAAAATTAGAAGATACCTCACTTTGTTGATTGATGGATGTGGAAAAGGGTCCATGAGGTAACTATGGATCATATCTAAAGGAGAGAAAGCTCTTTGAGTCTTTCCTTTGTAAAATTTCTCTTGAGGGTGTTTTCCAAGAACACATCCCTCATAGATTCCTTTGGAGAAATGGATTTTTGGTAGACCATCAACCAATATTTGCTTGATAAGTTGTTGCATATATCTAAAATTCAAATTCCTGAACCTTTCGTTCCATATCCTACTGCTTTCATCAGCATGGGTAAGCAGTAAAGTAGAATCTAGTTCAATAAATTCAGAAAATGTATACAATCTAGAGTGATGATTTACCTCACCGGTAGAAACCCTGGAATTGGTTTGCATGTAATATATGTCCAATGCATTAGGTGTGAATATGAATTTATTTTTGGTGTTGGAATTCGTCATCTGATACATGGAGAGAAGATTGACAGAACGTTTGGGAACGTGCAACACATTCTCGAAGCTTTCGTTGGTGAGTTCACTCCTTCCTTTGTCGGTGACCTCGACTGGAGAGTTGTCCCCCATCATAATAGGAGGACCTTTGCATGCATCCAATAAAGAATATAATTCTTTTATGGCATACATGTGATGTGATTCTCCTAAATCTACGATCCAAGAATCAGGAGAGGAGTTGATGGCAATCAAGGCATGGCTAGAATTGCCTTTCTTGGGATTCTGATCTTCTGGCTTCTTCTTCATGGAACCCTCGGGGATGCGATCTCCAAGGTTGTTTTTCTGAAGTATTTGAGTCATTAGATCTTATTTTCATGCATGCATGTGGATTCTGGATGGAATCCTTTATGGAAGTATGTGCATTTCTCCCCTTTGATTCCCTTTCCACCTTTGGATCCAGAGGCATTAGTGAAGGGTTTTGAGTACCCTTCCTTCTTCAGATTTGCATGAGCCTTCCTTTTGTCTTTATATTTATATTTCTTATATTGATGGCTGCCATATTTCACAGTAAGTGCATGCGCCTTTGGGCCTTTGATTTTTCCCATTTTGATGAGCTTGGTTTGCTCTTGTGTCAGGGATTCGATAAATTCCTCAAGAGAA
>ML825026.1:55122-84844 GCA_009831015.1 Picea engelmannii
ATATATGTTCCATACCTACTAGTAAACCTACTCGTATTATCATCTTTCGAAGATGATGGATATGTAGTCACATTTCAAAATGGCCAGGTACCGGCATACCTAAAATAAGATACTTTGGATGTAGCAGTGGTACTTGGTACTCATTATGAGAAGTTGTATAGGTTACTGGGTAGACCTATCATTAGCTCTGGTGGTTTCTTGGACTATTCTACATCAGACTCTACACCAGATTCATTTCCAGATTCAACATCAACATCAGAGGCATTGCCAGAGATGGGGAGCTATGAAACACCTTCCAATATAATGAGAAGGATAAGTCCATGAAGAAAACCATCTATCAATAATTGTAAATATGTATATCTGTAAATCAGTAAATCAATATGCATATATGTAAATATTTTGTAAAGTCTATTTAGGGCTTATGAGATACTCATTGTAAATTATAAGAGTGAGAGGGACTCTGTAGAATTTCTATATGGCCACCTTGTATGAGTGAGAGGAAGTTTGTAAGAGAGTCTATATATTACCACCTTATATTGTTGTAGAGTGAGAGGAATATTGAAGGGATTTCTATGTCTTTTTCAATAGAAGTGAAGACAATTGTATTGTCTCGTCATAAGCTAAAGACTACATATGGATCGAATCGTCTAGTCAACATTCTTGATTCTGAAGAAATGTAAGTGAAGGAAAATAAGGATGTAGGAAATTGGAACATGTATATCAAGAGCTCAACAATAGTAATTTCCAGGAAGACTAAATATGGATCGAATTGTCTAGTCAACATTCTTGATTCTAAATAACTGTAAGTGAAGGAACAAAATAATGTAGACAATTGAAGCATCTATATCAAGAGTAGGACGAACATCGAAGTAATGAAAAAATTCCTATAGATGATAAGAGGTATATACTTAAATATATATACCCATTTTATGTCATGTTCGTGGATGTATACTTTGAACAAAAATAATCAAGGCAGGTACAAATGATAATAGTACAAGCATAATTGTTCTTCAAGGCAAGAGTGATAATGGACAAAGTATTCATCCAAGGACTTCTATAGATACATCAAAAATACAAGAACATAAAGTACAAATGGGAAAGGCATAGATCAATATTTAGTTTTTTTTCAAATTGGTCGAGATAGACTATCTTCAACAAAGGAGATGGAAGGGAATCTTGAAATACATGATTCATATATTACATATATTCAGTGAATGTTGGATTTGATTATGCAAGAATCTATAAGTCAAGACCAGAGCCACATATATTAGTTATAGTTCCATAGGCCAAAGTAAGAGCTATGTTCCATAGAAGCAAATAAAGGTACATTGATATGATATCCAATACCTAAGGTCAATACAAAATGAGAAAGTGAGTACATAATTTTCAGCAAGATGGACGATTGAAGAAGCTTCATCACTAATTTATTTATTAGAGAACTTTAGTAATATGGAAGGGTAAGTTGGAGTTATCATCACTAAGTTGTTGAATATTAATACTTTTGGAAGTCAAAATATCCTTCAGTGGAAAGGAATGATCCAAGAGGATCCAAGGGATGTTCACAGAAGATTCAGAGATCCAAAACATTCAAGGAAGGTCCAGAGATCCAGGACACTTACAGAGGTCCAGGACAATCTAAGGAATGTTAAAAGAAGATCCTGAGAGATCCAAAACGTCCATAGAGGTCCCAGAGGATCTACAAATGCTCAAAATTCAAGTCTCCCAAATGCTCTAAAAATGGCATCAATGCGTAGAGCTCGTCATCATCTTTTTAACTACGCAAACGACGCCTCAAACAGATCTTGTATGCAAACGTTATAAGCAATCAAAGGTCAGGTCAAACTTGGGAAAAAATCAAAGTCAGATGATGACATCAACATGTGACATGGCATCACTAGAGGCTACCATGTGTCACATGGATTTGGCATTTTCAAGCGTACATGTGGACCAACAAAAAGATGTCACATGCCATCTGTATGATGATGTGGTAGTATCATGTCAACAATCCATTTGGCGATGATGTGGTAGGATTACGTGGAAGGTAACAGAGGTGTCATGTGTCACCACTGAAAGGGTGACACGTGGTACTATCCTAGGCTTACATGTGGCACCATTCATCGGTTGACAAGTGGAAAAGATCAATGAATGAGAGGATTCCACGTGGAAACCTCCCATTGGCAAATAATGGTTGAACTCATTCAAAATATTGTTGCATCCGAAGGGAATAGAACCCAGGCATCTCACACAACAACCCAACGAATTACCAATAAACTCATGCATGTGACTTAACCTCCGAATGGCATATAATAGTTATAAAGTGATTTTTGTTTTTAAACGAGTGGGAAAAGGGCCAAGGAATTAGCCTTCGACCCATGATTCTCATGCATCCAAGGGACCAAACCCTATATTCATGTGGACCTAACAACCCTCCCAACCATTATCTCTCTCTCTATATATATATATGTTTAGCATATGTTACAATATGCCATGCACGCTAGCTCCAAAGAAGTTTATTCCACGGGTTTTTATATACCATAGTTTATGGTATTTCAACCATATATTACCCATTAAAAAGGGAACAAAGACCATAAAAGTGGGTGGTTGGAACCATATGGTTTTAAAACATTTAAATCTGTAACCAATGCACCATGAATTGGGTTTTTAAATAACCATTTTTAATTAATATTTGTGTTTGTATTAATTATATTTGTAGCCATAAGATTCCATTAAAGGGCTATAAAAGACCCTTTTCCTCCATGTAAAGGATAAGAATTCTAAGACAAGAATCAGAGGAGATAATTCTAGAGAGGATTTTGGAGAGAACTCCAATTCGATGAGAGCATAAGGAAAGTTGGGAATCAACTTGTCCTTGGGAGAGATTTAGCACATTTTTAATGAATTCTTATGTAAGAAAGGGTTTCTTCAGTACTTTGAAGAAACATAGACTTGTTTATAGTCAAATTTCTCGTATTTCCGCAAATAATTAAACAATGGAGTCTATTTGAGCATCTGAACTATGAATTTGAAGAATGTCTTGTAAATGTGTAAGAAAGTCTTGATGATTATATATGTGTTTTATTTCATATGTATTATTCATCAATTTGAATTGTGCACATCGTAAATTTCACAAGCCACCTCAATGGATCCTAAAACAATTAAAATTGAAGCCAGTTAGATATTGCATGTAAATAATTAAAGAATAAGTAATATCTAAAAAGGATTTTTCAGATCAGGGATCACCCCCTTTCCATTAATGTCAAAGGGGGAGAGTTGCAGATAGGGGGAGAGTTGCAGATAGGGGGAGAATTCTCTCTATTTTTGGGAGAGTTGAAAACATGGGGAGAGTTGCAGACATGGGGAGAATTATTACTATGCTTGGTGGAGTATGTGTTTCATTGTAGGAATTCCATCAATGACAAAGCAAGATATTGTTGTAATTATTGTCATTGATATCAAAGGATTAATGATGTAATATTATGGAATTACAATACACACAACATATCCAATATTGATTTATTTTTATAAGTCTACAAGTATATTAAAAAAGAAGTGCATGTGAAAAAGTAAAAAGTGAAATGGTGGTTTCAAACCCATGGGTTTGGGGTATTTTCCCATGGTTTTGGGTTTTTTCCCATGGTATTTGGGGTATTTTCCCATAGTATTTTTAATTAATTATTTAATTAATGAACATGTCCCTTCATGAAGAGCTATGAAAAAGTATAAAAAAAGAAAGCATTGAGAGAAAGTGAGTGTGTAAAAATAAATTAGCAAAGATTAAATGCTCCTGAAATCAATTTGAAACAGGTCATCTTGGCACTTTAACTATAACTTATTTTTTGGGATGTTTCAGACCTTGAAACTTTGCATAGATAGGGGAGAAATCTTGGTGCACTTGTGGTACAAATTTTAGATGTTGGTTCACTATACTTTTATAGATATGTCCCATAAAAATTAGGGTTCCTGAATACTCTTGAAATCAGTTTCAAATAGGTCATCTTGGAACTTTTGCTATAAACTATTTTCTGGGATGTTTCAAACCATGAAACTTTATTGAGATAGAGAAGAGACATTGGTGTACACATGGTACAAATTTCATATGATGATTTGCTACAATTTCAGATATATATCCCATGGAAGTTAGGGTGCTTGAATGCTCTTGAAGTCAATTTCCAATAGGTCATCTTGGCATTTTCACTATAACTTATTTTCTGGGACTCTTTAGAGTGTGAAAATTTAGAGAACGAAGGAGACATATAGAAGTAACTTGGGTAAAAATTTCAGAATCAGATTTGAAAAATTGGATATGTGTCATTTTGTACAATTTCATTCTTGGGAAGAGGCCCAAAACAACAAGGTTTGATAAAGTTACCATTTTGAAATTCAAATTTTGTTCAGACCTCATAACTCCAAGTGAAGTGAGTAGACCTAGTGAAGGAAGAAGCAATGAGTAGACCTAGTGAAGTCAAAAGTAGCAAGCAGACCTATTGAAGGAAAAAGTAGCAAGCAAACTCGGTGAAGGTTGGTGCAACTCATGCAAAGAGATTGGTGTCTCTTTCTAAGTTGGTGCTTAGAGGTGGGGATTGGTGTCTCCAGTATATTGGTGTATATGAATATACATAATATATTGGTGTCTCTTGATAATTTGGTGCTTAGCGGTGGGGATTTTTTTCTCTAGAATATTGGTGTCTACGAAGATCTATAAGATATTCGTGTCTCTTTCTAAGTTGGTGCTTAGTGGTGGGGATTGGTGCCTCCATTAGAATGGTGTCTGTGAATATCTGTAAGATTAGGTTGGTTCCTACCAATATTTTTACCAATGGGGATTGGTGTCTCCATTATGTTGGTTCCTACATATATTTGTAACATTAGGTTGGTCCCTACAGAGAATTATAAAGAGATTGTTTTTGGCTTTCTCTCAAAAGGGTTTCCACGTAAATCTTGTGTTCCATGTTCTACAATGAGATTGTTTTCTTATGGTTAATGAATATTTGAAGAAGTAAAAAAAAATCTTATACTATTCACTCCCCTCTCAGTATAAGTGTGTGCTCAACAATAAGAACTATTTATGGGCGGTCTGAAATGGTCACTCAACCCTTTTCTAGGAAGATGCATGGAAACATGAACTGATCCTAGGTAATCATGATCTCCTAAAACCAATTAAAGGCTCCTTGGTAGAGAAAAGGATGGACCACAATCTTGTAAATGTGTTGAACTTGCATAGAATAGATCTATCTAGAAAATACCACACACATTTGCAGAGATAAATTGAGAAAGAAGAAGCAAGAGAGAAAGAATGGAAGAATTCTCATTAACCGTGATGAATAATGAATAATTTAAACATGATATACTTTGTATAACTCAACCAATGCACACTGGAGGTGAATCCAATGCACCATAGTGGTGGTATATAGTGATATGGACACACACCAGTAGTTACGAGAGTGAATTACTACCTAGTCTAGTCTCTCGGGCAATTACGAGAGTGAACTGCCACCTAACTGAGTTAACTAGTCTACCAGTCTTTATTTAACCGACTGAAACATAGTGAAGTGAAGAGGAGATCAGGGAATCACGGGTAATTCTCTAGTATGGTGATGATCCCAAGGACAGTGCGCATTACCTGGTGATGATCCCAATGTTGCATGGTGACAAAACCAATGCAGCATCTAGACTCCACTCAACTAGTCAAACTAAAGTGAAAACTAAAGAGAATATTATCCTAGAGGAATATTCTCCCTAAACTTTAGGAGAATGGATAAAGACTAATAAACATAGGAAAAACCTTAGGAAAAATAAATCCTAGGTGTGTGTGAAGTAACTCCAACACCCCCCCTGAACATCACTATGGTGAAAATAAAGAATGGGTCCCGATAATGAGGCCATGTTAGGTACCCAAATACAAAAGATACATTGAAATAAAGTGAGGAAAGAGGGAAAAACTCATGGGAAACCCCCCCCCTCAAGGTAACTAACAGTTTCTAGGCAACTGTGTCCTACACTCCAAGACGACTTCTCAGAGAATGGAAATTCTCCTCAGTGAAGGTATTGGTGAAGATGTCTATCGTTTGTTTTGTTGAAGGACAAAATTGTAGGTCGATGATCCCCTTGTGTACTAAGTACCGAATGTAGTGCATGTGGATCTCAATGTGCTTCATCTGCTTCCTCTAAAATGAATCTCTATAGAACTTCAGAGTGCTCTAGTTGTCACACCAGATGACGATCGACCGATGAAACTAAATTCCCAACTCAATGAGAAAATGTTGTAGCCAGATAGCCTAAATGGTTATGTTAACTACCCCTCTGTACCCTACCTTAGCTGAATAAAGAGAAATAGCAGCCTACTTCTTGCTCGACCAATAGATAGGCTCAGAACCAAGACTAAGTGAGTAACCAGATGTGGACTTGTGATCAATGTTATCGCTATCCCAGTCATAATCAGTGAACCCAATGAGATATAATTTATAGTCTTCTTCATAATGAATCCAAAAGGTGATGGTTCCCTATACGTATCGAAGGATATGCTTTGAAACCTTCCAATGTAGCTCATATGGCTCTTGCATGAACCTCACAACTACACCAACTGCATGGGAGAGTTCTGGTCTAGAGTGTGTGAGATAAAAAAAAGATCACCACTAGCTATATGTATAGTGTGTTGTCAACCGGTGGAGTGTCCCTACCATCCTCAAGTTTGACTCTTGATAGGAAAGAAGTTGGAGAAGACTTGCATTCTGTCATGTGAAATATCTCAAGGAGATCTCAAGCATACTTGGCCTGAGAAAATTTGATGCTTGATTCATATTGATTGATCTCGAGTCCACGAAAGAAGTGTAGCAAACCCATGTCCATCATCAAGAACCTATCATGTAGAATCCTCTTGACTGCAACAATCACTGATGTCAAGCAATCGATGATCAACAAATAATGAACATACAAAACTAAGAGTAGAAGTGAAAAATCGTCCTGATCATGTAGAGATTCAGGTCTTATTTACAATGTACAAAGTTATCTGATAGTAGGTAGGAGTCAATCTTGGCATATCATGCCCTCAGAGCCTGATTAATTCCATAAATAGATTTCTTCATTTGACAGACTAAAGAGGAATGCTGCATAAATCCATGGGGATGCTCCATATAGATATCCTTAGAGTGATCACTATGAAGAAATGCATTATTCACGTCCATATGATGGAATTATCATCCCTTGGTCACCACAATGGCAAGTGCCAAATGTATGGAATCCATCTTCGCTACTGGAGCGAAGGTCTCATCATAGTCAATGCCATGCACCTATTGAAATCTTTTGGCAACAAGCATGGACTTGTATCTACTAATCTATCCATCTATTATGCTCTTGGTCCTGTAGATCCATTTGCACTTGAAAAATTTCCTTCCAGAAGGAAGGGGAACCATATCCCAAGTTGGATTCTTGAGGAGGGAGTTGTACTCATCCTGCATGGAGGATTCCTAAAGGGGATTTCCAACAGCCTCTTCATAAGACTGTGGATATGAAGACTAAACCAAGAAAATATAGCTGGAGGGAAATACTTTAGTGGCAGTGAGTGCAATAGGAGGATCCTCAAAATCAGATTGATTCCTTCTAGTACCGGAGGGATCACCAACAAGATCCCCTGTATCCTGAAGAGTGGTCTGGGACCACTTGGACCTCTACTTTGGCTCTGCATCTGAATATGGATGCAATGAATATTCATCTAACCATAATAAATATGTATCTAGATCATATGAATCATATGAATCATAACTCTCATCTGAAGAAGAGTCGACATGTGCATGCTCATCATCTCGGACAGGTGGAAGAGTGAAGGTGTCTACATGTGGCTGCTGAGGTACATGCGAGCCACTTTCCTCGAATTGGAAACTTCGCTCAATGATGAGATGGTCCTAGGAAATATCAATAAGTATGTATCCCTTCACACTGTTGGGGTATCCAATAGAGATAAACTATGTGCTCTATGGATCAAATGCCTTCCTCTTTTGAGAGGGAATCCAGGCACATGCATGTGAACCAAAAATACGAAAGTGGGTCACTTCCAGTTTGAGGACGCTCTAAGCCTCGTAGGGGGTATTATCCTTGAAAAATCTATTGGGAAATATGTTTTGGATGTAGGTTACACAATTAAGTGCTTCGGCCCATAATCTTTGTGGAAGTGACTTTGCATGTAGCATGCAAGATGCCATCTCTTTTAGAGATCTATTTTTCCGCTCAACGAGTCCTTTTTGATGCAGAGTATAAGGAATTGTGTGCTACAAATGAATCCCTGCCTCATGATAAATATTATAAATCTCATGATTGACATACTCTCCCTCGTTATCAGTTTGGAATACTTTGATTTTATTTCCTGACTCTGTCTCAACCAGGGCTTTGAAATCTTTGAGGTGTTGAAAGACCTCTGATTTTTTCTTGAGAAAGTAAATCCATGTGAAACGTGAGAAATCATCAACAAAAATTAGAAGATACCTCACTTTGTTGATTGATGGATGTGGAAAAGGGTCCATGAGGTAACTATGGATCATATCTAAAGGAGAGAAAGCTCTTTGAGTCTTTCCTTTGTAAAATTTCTCTTGAGGGTGTTTTCCAAGAACACATCCCTCATAGATTCCTTTGGAGAAATGGATTTTTGGTAGACCATCAACCAATATTTGCTTGATAAGTTGTTGCATATATCTAAAATTCAAATTCCTGAACCTTTCGTTCCATATCCTACTGCTTTCATCAGCATGGGTAAGCAGTAAAGTAGAATCTAGTTCAATAAATTCAGAAAATGTATACAATCTAGAGTGATGATTTACCTCACCGGTAGAAACCCTGGAATTGGTTTGCATGTAATATATGTCCAATGCATTAGGTGTGAATATGAATTTATTTTTGGTGTTGGAATTCGTCATCTGATACATGGAGAGAAGATTGACAGAACGTTTGGGAACGTGCAACACATTCTCGAAGCTTTCGTTGGTGAGTTCACTCCTTCCTTTGTCGGTGACCTCGACTGGAGAGTTGTCCCCCATCATAATAGGAGGACCTTTGCATGCATCCAATAAAGAATATAATTCTTTTATGGCATACATGTGATGTGATTCTCCTAAATCTACGATCCAAGAATCAGGAGAGGAGTTGATGGCAATCAAGGCATGGCTAGAATTGCCTTTCTTGGGATTCTGATCTTCTGGCTTCTTCTTCATGGAACCCTCGGGGATGCGATCTCCAAGGTTGTTTTTCTGAAGTATTTGAGTCATTAGATCTTATTTTCATGCATGCATGTGGATTCTGGATGGAATCCTTTATGGAAGTATGTGCATTTCTCCCCTTTGATTCCCTTTCCACCTTTGGATCCAGAGGCATTAGTGAAGGGTTTTGAGTACCCTTCCTTCTTCAGATTTGCATGAGCCTTCCTTTTGTCTTTATATTTATATTTCTTATATTGATGGCTGCCATATTTCACAGTAAGTGCATGCGCCTTTGGGCCTTTGATTTTTCCCATTTTGATGAGCTTGGTTTGCTCTTGTGTCAGGGATTCGATAAATTCCTCAAGAGAAAGCATCTTCCAGGTGGCTCCAAAGGAAAATCTGATAGAATGGAATGTGGATAAAAACATGGAGAATTCAGGACCAAGTTTGGAGAGAATGGTGAGAACCATTTGTTTCTCCTCCTTAGATTTATCAACCCCGCAAGCTTTGAGTTGCAACAGTAAATCCTTGTATTTTGTAAATAAATCTTGGAGATTGTCGAAGCTTTTTGGACCCAATGTGAGACATTCCACCTTGAGCATGTGTCCCCTCATATCATCCTATTTTCTAAAGAGCCCTTCCATGGTGGTCCAGGCTTCATTGGAGGTTTTATAGGAAGATATGTGAAAAAGGAAATCGGGAGAAATGAGACTGCAAATTGTTTCGAATGCTTCATCCATTCAATTTAGATACTTGGATTTTTCTATGGATGATTTCGGTTTTGTCTCTGTATTCATGGTTAACCTATACAATCTTCTACTTTGAAGATGAATTACCATATTCTTCTTCCATGCAAATAAGTTGTAAGGTGTAACAATGAATTCTTTTGGGAATTCCATTTTTCCGTTGTCTTCAATCTTTGATACCTACAAAAATAATTTGGTATAGCTTTTCTTAGCATTCCATCAGCTATGATACCATGTAAATGTGTTGAACCTACATAGAATATATCTATCTAGAAAATACCACACACATTTTCAGAGAGAAATTGAGAAAGAAGAACCAAGAGAGAAAGAATGGAATAATTGTCATTAACCGTGATGAATAATGAATAATTTACACATGATCTACTCTATATAACTCAACCAATGCGCAATGGAGGTGAAGCGAATGAACCATAGTGGGTGTATAGAGTGATATAGACACACACCAACAATTATGGGAGTGAACTTCCACCTAGTCTAGTCTATCAGGCAATTACGAGAGTGAACTGCCACCTAGCTGAGTTAACTAGCCTACCAGTCTTCAGTTAACTAATTGAAACAAAGTGAAGTGAGGACAAGATCAGGAAATAATGGGTAATGTTATTGTCTAGTTATGATCCCAAGGAAAATGTGCATTAGCTGGTGATGATCCCAATGTTTCATGGTGACAAAACCAATGCATCATCTAAACTCCAATCAACTAGTCAAATTGAAGTGAAAATCGAAGAGAATATTCTCCCTAAACTTTAGGAGACTGGATAAAGACTAATAAAAATAGGAAAAACCTTAGGAAAAATACATCCTAGTTGTGTGTGAAGTAACTCCAACATATCTCTCATTATTGGGAGGATCAACTAGATCGCCAACCATTCACAAAAAGACAATGAAAACAACTAAAATATTGGCCAATAGAGTGGGAAGATGAAATCATACAGGAAATGGAGGCCCATCTGTAGTATAGATAATTAAAGTGTAGAGAAGGACAAGACATATTATGATGGAGCCATAAAGGTGATGAAAACTTTAAAGTCATGATATCTTACAAACTAGCTACTAAACTGATGCCTAGTGACAAATTAGAAATATGGTGAAAGGTATGGAACCCCAAACGTTTTCCAAAAGTATCATCCTTCCTATGGATTTTGGAGAGTAGGAAAACATTAAAATAGGATCAACTTATTCAAAAAGGATATGTAGGACCATTTATGTGTTTGATGTGTATATCAGAGGGAGAATCCATTAAGCACTTATTTAATGAATGCATGGAGGTGTTAATTTTTTGGGATAAAGGTGTTACCCTATTTATACAAACTGATAGAATTAGAGGGGATATAAACAAAACCATGGTAAGCTAGAAATCAAAACCCTTTAAAAACCCTCTCCTCAATAGATCCTAGAATTCCTTTCTGGGATTTCTGTTATGGAACACTTGGAAATAATGAAATAGAAGGATCTTTAAACATCAAAAGAAAATAAAATGGATGATTTGCAAAATGATCCATACCGATGTTAGGGAATTTATTAGGGAAGTACCATGGTCAGAGGAAGGCTATAATCAATCTATTGTTGATTTAACTATCTTTATTAATTGGCAAATAGACCATTGGGATCAATTTCCCGCCTAGTGAAAAAAAAATCCAAAACCAACTCTTCGAGAGAAATGGGAACGCCCACTTGATGCATCACCTCAAATTGAATTTCAATGGGTTTTCCAAAGTAAATATTGGTCCCTCATGATCGAGAGGAGTGATAAAGGACCATGAAGAAAACATAAGAAGGATGTTCTCTATTAGGTTGGGAATAAACTCAAACAATGGGGTAGAGATAATTGGCATGATGAAAGGCATGCAACTGGAACAAGAGATAGGATATAAAAACATTATTGTTGAAGGGGACACATAGATCCTTATAACATATCTAGGAAGGATAATAAATGGAACCCATCCATATACGTTGTCTTCTAATTGGTGTCTATCTGCATATCTTGGTCAAATTGAAGAGATTATCACTCAAATACTAGTGACAGTACCACCCTAGGTGAGGAGAAATGATAATGCATTTGCATATCATTTGGATAATGAAGGGGTAACTCAAATTAACTCAATTTTTGGCACTGGAATGAGAGCATCCCTCAACAACTTATAGAGGACCATTAGATATTGAACTAGATCGGTGATCAAACCCTATATCGGTGGTAACGAGTGGGGCTTGGGCCACACATGCGGTGATTCAGTTCGCCACTCCACAAATTAATGACGATCGTGGGATAGGTGTAGCTCCATAAGGTTCATAGGTATGATAAATCAAGAGGGAGGGAGGAATACTACCTCCCCTTCTCCTATGAACTAAATGAATATTTCATATATGATAATAGAGAAGGTGTATGAGAGAAAGTCTAGTACTGGCACATGTGATATTCTCATCTTAGGAGCTATATTTCAAATGATGGTTGCAACTTATGGGATCTAGTTAAACTATAAATTTTTTGATAGGATGGGTGAGTGGAATATCATGACTCTTGGTGGATAAGGTGCTTATAAGTAGTGAAGAAATGATAAAAAAAAAAATTCTCTTAAGGGTGTTGAATTACGACCCACATTGGTCTAGTTCAGTCCTTTGATCAAGGTGATCCTTTGCATTTTCCTCTAGGTGTTTACCTTCATGGGTCTTCTCTTGGATATTTTTCCTATAGGTGTGGAATTTGGGTGGAGCTTAGGGATCTTGGGACTTTTGTTTGTTTTTCTTTCCCTATATCTGAGTTTTTGTCCAACTGGGGATTGTTTTTTAGACCTTGTAGTGGGATACCTGTTTTAGGAGTGATCTTGGCTCCATTGAGCACACCTCTGGTTTATTACCTCCAAAGTATTGACTCTGTTTTCAAGTTTCTTTACCTTGAGGTGGAACAACTACAATTGTGGGTATTTTCTAGTGGCAGAAGCATAGGGGAAACAAATACTTTCTCACTAAAGGTGTATAACTCCCATGCCTTAGTTTCATTGAGATTACTATGGAAGACAACAAAGAAAAATACTTTAAAGAATATAGTAACCGTGGAGCTAGGAGGAGAGGCACGAACAAACCTTCATCGAAGAGAAGGGATATGCTCAAGTCTCAAGGAATAGGGGAAGAGAAAGTTGTAGAGAAAGACATGGATATTTATAACTAGGGAATCCATTCTAAAACAAAACAAAAAATGAAGGAGTTAGGGAATAGGGATAGGAAGAAAAGGGTGCAGATTATGAAGCACCAAATCAAGAAAGATTTTCAGGAATGGATAAAAGAATATGGTTTCTCAAGATCTAAGGATATCAAAGAAATTAGGGCAATGGAGTTTTACTACCTAACCAAGGTTGTCGTTGCCTTATCTATGGAGGAAAAGGAGGACAAGAAGATTGAATCTTTTGATAGAATCATGTGAATGGAAGAAACTTCCAGTATCCTACGTTGGATGGATTTTGGGATTAGCTTCATGGTGACATAATGGGATTCATCCAAGGAAGAGGAGACAATGGATGTGATGGGCACTTTAGGATCCCTAGGAACCATTTCGAACCCAAGTAACATTGAAGAATAGCTAGGAGATGAAGTAAAGGAAAAGTACAAGTAACAAAAAATCCTCAATGAATCGAGCCCAACGAAGCCACCTCATAATTATCTATGCTATCCTTTAGTGTTATCTCAGGTTTTACTTGTTTGTATCTCTATTTTTTTTAACATTGTGGGGCCTTATATATGACCCTATATTATAACAGATACATAGTCAAATATTATCAAACATTATAATTTCGCCATATAAATATTATCAAAAGTCTGGTTTCCATTTTGGGAGACCTCCAATAGCCAAGAATGTAGCACTTTTTGTATAATATCAATATAGAAATAAACTAGTTAAAAAAAAAACATAAACATTGCAATTATTTATTTTTATTGTATCATGCAATTCAATCTATATTATTTATTAATAAATACTCTACTCTTCACAACATATTTGGAATTCATAATTAATGTTTTTTATTATATTTTTATGAAATAAAATAAAGTTTATAAGCATTCGAGTAAAAGCATACATTAAAGTTGATGCTTTATGATTATATTTTCAATAGATAAAACAAAGTTGCTAAACATTCAATAAAAGCATAAAATAAAGTTGATTGGAGAGCATTGTATAAGACGTGATATTATTATAATTATTTTAATAAATTAATAAATAATGAATATAAAATTTTGTTCAAATTAAAAAATATTTAATGAATAATATTACATTTACATATTGGACATATGCTGTAATTTCGGATATTGACCAGGTAATACAAACTCTAGATTTACCAAAAAAATATTACATTTACATATTATTTTTGAGTGACACGCACAGAAGGGAGTGAAAGAGAGGGTTTTTTTTTAATTAAAGAATACCAAAAATCAACAAATAAATAAAACACAAGTATATTATTTTAATTATTTTAAGAAATAAAGAATTTGAAAAGATTATTCAAGTAAAAATTTATTATAAAAGTAATATTATATTTATAGCAATATGTAAAAGAGTGAGTGATGGGGTGGTACCTGTGGAAGGGATCATCATGAGCTTTATAAGAAAAATTGAATTATTCTTAATTTGAGGTTTTTGGCATTTCAATCAACAATCAATCAAAAACCTATGCTTTATTGCAAGGTTTAAAGATTACTTTCAATTTTTGCATTCATACATTAATTGTGGTGGGCGACTCAAAGGTCATCATAAGCCACATGGTAAAGGATTATTTCCTTGATGAAAACATATTAGCTCATCAACGATAGCTCGAGAAAAATAGGAAGCACTCAAACTCTCTAGTGTCAAGTTTTATCATGTGTTGAGGGAGAATAATCATATCATAAATGGTTTTTCCAACCAAACCATGATTTAAAAAGTGGGGAATATTGTTATCAATGGAATGGCCTATAATCAACCCATTCCATGATAATTTTGATGGATATCAAGACATATTTCAAGCATTTAAGGAGTTAGACGGCACATTGTAAGGAATCCTCGTTGTATAGAAAAGTGAGTAATGAGAACAAACTTAAGGAATCCTCTTGCATGCCTTATCACTTTGCTTTAGATGTTTTTGAACCAATGGATGGAAATTTCCCCCATCCTGGTGGGATTATGGTACTGCGGTTGGAAAATTACTAGTTGAGATGGTGGGTGTATAGGACCATGCAACAAAAGGGTGAGTAATGTTCTATTGTTTTGGATGACATGTTTTTTATATTTTCATTTGGAAATCAGGTGAGCATCCTTTGTGGCTAAATTCCTATTCTGAAAGGAAAGTGGTGGTCAGGATTGTTTCAAATATTTCTTCAGGGAATTTTGTGTGTGTTTATATTTATTCTCCTTGGGGGGTTTCACTTTCCTTATCAACATATTTCCCACCATCAAAAGAGCCCTTTCTATTCATCGCCATCTCACTCAATTTCAATATTTGTTGGATAAGTTTTTTGGTCATTTATGACTGGAAGGAGAATTTGTTTCTTCCTAGCTCAGGGAGGTTGGCTCCCATTTGCACTTATTTGTCCTCAAGGTTAGGGACATTGGTGCTCATTTGCACTTATTTTTCCTTGGGCTTAAGGAGTCTAGTACTTGTCCCTCCATATCCTCTATTGAAACTTTCTTCCATTTTGAATAGACTTAACCTAGTTAGTGAATGCTTGGACAACATAGAGGATAGACAAACTCCTTTCTAGTCCTTAAGGGGATTGAAGGTGAAGCACATGAATTAGTTTGAAGGAAACTTTGAAACTCTAAAAGTGAATAGGATCTTGGATTGTTTTAAATTTATGATGGATCACTGAGAGTTGTAGAATATAGGGAGAGTATTAAGGAATCACAAGGATTCCATTCAAGGAAACATAACGTCGACTTCACTGCCACAACAAAAATGCATGAAATCGATCATCAGGTCACCACCCAAATTGCAATAGTTATGAGAAGTTTGGTCCAACAGAAGCATATAATTCGTTCTCTAGAGGAAAAATGCAATATACTTAGGAATATGGTCATCAATACAAGGAAGGGAGAGCACTTTTGAAGTTCCAATAAAGTGTGGTCAACCAATTCCAATTGTGAGGAATTGAAGGAATAGGAAACAACACACCAGCTAGTAGATGTTATGGAAATTCTCAAGTAAGACTTGGATCCAGTGAATGTAGCAATGGAATAAGCAACTAGTGGTCATTGCTTTTGTTAAGTTTAATGTATTAAAAAATTGTTGGGATACTAGGATTATTTTGTAGAATCTATGCCACTAACAAATAATATGATGTACTGTGTAAAGATATAGATAAATATAGTTGTATATTAAAAGTCGAATATTTTTTTTGAGTTTTACTTAAATACTCCGAAACAAACTTTTGATGTAACTTCATTATGAAATTGGCTACAGTTTTTACTAATATAAAATCTCTCAGTTATGGTTAAAAAAAAAATGAGTGAAATAAATTTCAAATTTTTGTTAATGTAATATTAATGAAATCAAATAAAAAAATTAATATTTGATGTATAATTTCAAAAAAAATTAAATATAAAAACATGTTGAAAAGTCCAAAAAATCTAAATAAAGAGTTAACTCTTATTGATTACCATAACATTAAAAAAATGATTAAAACCTACAAACTAATATAAATCGTTTTTAATATTAAATATTTTAAACATAATAAAAAAATCATTTACAAATGTCATGTTAGGTTAATACTTAGTGTCTAACTTAAATTGGCATTGTTTCATATAATTTTGACTATTTATTTAAAACAAAATAAAAAAATCATTTACAAACGTTATGTTAGGTTAATACTTAGTGTCTAACTTAAATTGGCATTGTTTCATATAATTTTGACTATTTATTTAAAACAAAAACAAAAAATATGTGGGGCAGTTGGTCTAGGAGGAGGGACAATAGATAACCTGCTTTACATGGGATTGGAGTAACTACAAATAAGGAATTTGAAGCATTGAAAACATATCAATCACTCAATTAAAGATTTCAATTATTGGAGACTCACTACTAATCATAGATTATTTGAAAATACTCGATGTCATATCCATTCCATCCATATTTTGTATCCTCCCAAGATCCATTCTCCTCCTAAATAACTTCTATAAAGCACACCTCTTTCATGTTCTATGGGATAATAATCAAGAAGTGAAAGAAATTTCTTGGTAACGAGGGTGTCAATATGGTTTTACCTTGGATGATTTTCCTTCACTTTGTACACCCATGTCATCCATATTATTTTCAAAGATAATGGCATCCTCTATCATTTGTGCTTAGTCTTTGATTACTCTATACTTTGATATAATAACATCACATTTGACATGTACATCCTCTAGATGTATCTCAACTTCTTCAAGTATCTTCTCGTAACATTCTCAAGTCTTATATTCTTTCTCCTTTTGAAGGTGTTTTGAAGCTACAATGCCACCCCATCAATTAGATTCTTACATCCTTCTTCAATTCTAGGTCATATTTTTTTTATTTTACCTCAGTAGTATTTAGGGCTTCCTCGAGATTCTTAAAAACATTCTCTTCAAGTCTTTTGATAGTATCCTCTTCAATTCTTATCATAATATATTCATCCCTATTCTTTGATTCAAAAACTTGTAAATACATTTTCACATTCTTAACATCATTCAAAAGATATTGATTATGGTTACATAACATTTTTTTTTTTCAATTCTCCACTTTCCTTTTCTTAATATTTTTTTTTTTTTAATTTATGAACCTCCTTCATAAATTCTTGATTAATGGACTGCAATTCAATGAAATCAACACCTTTCTTTATAATATCTTATTTTATGTCTTCATTATCCTTCATGAATTTGATTTTTTTTATTCATTTAATTCAACTCGAATTTTATGCATCTCCTTCATTTTTGTATCATTTATCCATCTACAAGTGAAACAAATTTCAAACACTTTCCACTTAGAGCCTCTAGTGTCATTATCTATGCTATCCCACCAATCTCTATTTTTTCCTTCAAAACATCTTTTTATAGACAAAGTACTTAAGTATTTTTCCTCTACAATACGAAACAATTCCATAGGATAAATTTCATATTCATCTTCATCTCCTCTAGATATATGTATTTTCATCGATTCTTAATTCAAGTCTAACCCAAAACCTCAAATTATACATCAAAAATAATATCTCAAATAATTATGATCATTTTTCTAGTATATTTTGTTATGCATCTAGTTATGTGAACCTCCTGAAGCCAATCTACGATAATGAAGGATAGGGAAAAAAGGAACCCGTATTTTTCATATTTCCTGGAAAGGGGATCAACCACCACATTTTCTTTTCCTTTTTTGTAGATGATCCCATAATCATATCCAAACAACTTGGTTACCCATTTTTGTTTCTCTGGGGAAGAAATTCCTTGTTCCATAAAATACTTGAGGCTTTGATGATCAGTTTTAATTTGGAAGTGTTGCCCCAATAAATAGGGATGCAAAAGATCCACAACATGCATAATAGACAACATTTCCTTTTCATAGGTGGATTGGCCTAAATGACGCTCGGGCAATTTTTTGCTGGTGAAAGCCAAAGGTATACCATATTGCATGAGGAAAGCCCCAGTGCCTTTCCTTGAGGCATCACACTTTAGCAAAAAGGTCTTGTTGAAGTCAAGGAGAGCCAAAACATGAGTAGTGCACATAGTTGCTTTCAAGGATTGGAAGGAATGGTATGTTGTTGGATTCCAATTGAAAGCATTATTTTTAAGGAGCGCTATGAGGGGAGCTGCAATTTTTCTATAATTCTGAAAAAACTTACGATAATAGCTTGTCAAACCCAGGAAGCCATGCAGAATTTTAAGATTTTTCGGGTGCGGCCAATCCTATATAGATTCAATTCTCTTTGGATCCACCTTGACACCTTCCTTACCAACAATATACCCTAGGTACTCAACTTCAAAGGCTCAAAAAGCACATTTAGAATACTCAAGAAAACTTTTGTACAGAGACAGTAGCTATAGAACTTGATCCACATGGGAAAGATGGGCTTGCCAGGTTTTTCTACAGATGAGGATATAATCAAATAAAACCAAGACAAAATGACATAGGAAAGTACAAAATACATGATTCATGAGATTTGAAACTTGGAGGGAGCATTACAGAGGCCGAATGGCATAACCAAGAACTCATAGTGACCCTCATGAGTTCAGAATGTAGTCTTGGGAATTTCGTCTTCGTTCATACAAATATGGTGGTATCCAGAGCGAAGATCAAGTTTGGTAAAACACTGAGAACGACTTAATTCATCCAAAATGTCATCAATGACAGGAATGTGAAATTTTTCTTCGATGTTGAGTTTGTTGAGGGTGTGAAAACTAGGACACATATGTCAAGTACCTTATTTATTGAGTACCATGATTACTGGAGAAGCACATGGGCTGGTACTAGGATGAATGACAACGATTTCTATCAATTCTTGAACAATCTTCTCAATTCATTCTTCTGGGTGAAGGGATGATGATAAGGGAGAACATTTGGAGGAAGACTGCTTGTAATGAGAGGAAGGGAATGATCATGGAAACCTTGAGAAGGTGGAACTCCCTAGGGGGTTTGAAACACAACTTGGTGTTTGGAGAGGATGGATTGGAGGTTGGGATCGACATAGGGTGTTTCAACTACCTAAATGGAATGAAGTTGAGGAATAATGCTGGAATGACCTTTTCTGAGGAGTGTTTCCATTCGGTGGGAACTTATGATCTATGGTGACCCTGCTATGATTGTTACACATTATTTTGGTAACCCTGATGATGATTCTGCAAGTATGTGTTTAGGCTCTCAAAAGGATATTTTACATGAGGAAAATGATTGATTTCTTCCTCTACAAGGCATGTTTTTAGAATGACGTCGTAGGCTGACAGTAGTACATAGTGCGTAAATCCTTGATTTCCACAGGATTCTCTATACCTGGATTGTGGGGTTTCCGCAGGGTGTGACGACATTTGAAAGATAAAAGAAGAAATAAGTTCACGAAGTTTCTAGAAGGGGAATCTTCTAGAATGTGAGGTGGCATCCATATGGTTTTGATCCTACTGGTTTCTCTGATTTGGTGGGATCATCCTCATCCTTTTAACCACTTCACCTTCTCCTATATAATGATAGATTTCTCATGGAAAAGGTTAAGCAAGATTGAGCAAAGAATTGCTGAAAGAATAGGCTGAAGATTGTGTGAAGGATCCTGTGGAAACTGATTCTTGAGGTCCCCATTTGTCCATCAAGCTTTTGTGGACCATCTTCATACAAATTCAGAGCAAGTGTATGTGTGTGTTGGAACAAAGGACCACTAAAAGGGAACTTGCGACATCAAGGCAATTTGGTTGTATCTTACACTTTTACTTAATATAATACGGTGACATGTTTGTTTCCCATAAAATCATTGGAATTTTATTACATGACGCCTTGATCACATGTTTAAGTTTTCATTGAATCTATTATTGTTGCTTTCACTTTGATTGGTTTGTATAATTATAGATCTGATCTCACAAGAGAACTGGAGCGAAGCAGGGACAACAAAGATATAAGGAAGTGATATCTAAAGGTATGTCATCCATTCCTTCTTTGGTAGTAAATTCAATGATTGTAACTTAGGGAAAGCGTCATGTCCTGTCTTGTTTTGTTCTAGATCCAGGTGGATCTAGGGAGATTAGTTTATGTCCACATTCACTGATTTATCCAATAACAAAATTGGCATCTCCACTGCAGATATGACTTGTTTGTGGTTTTTTGTTGGCCATTTGATTTTAGCCTACCTTTATTCACTTTATTTCAGTGTCTGAGTTTGTGGGGCATCCATCCAGACCCTATGGATTTGAAAGTTCACTTAGGCCCTTTTTCCTCTTTCCAAATTTCTTTTTTTTACAGACACTTCCGCATTGTACCTATACATAGCCTGCAGAAACCTTTGATTTATGCATGCTAACTATTTGTTATAGTGCGTACTTTCCGCGACCTACCCACATCTAGCCTGCATAAACCTTTGATTTAAGCACTGTAATCTACTGCTAGGTTGCGGCAGTGTCTGTAAAATTTTTGGTTTGGGTCCTGTCATATTTTGATGCCCAATTTTACTTTAGCCAGCTGGGAGGAACTTTTAATGTGAACATTTGAGTGATTTCTAAGTTGGAAACTTGCTATCGATTCGTTTTTGGAGATCGAACACCTTTCTTAATCATTTTTTTCCATTTTTACCTTTTGATTTTTATCAACAAGGATATAATCTATGATTTCACATCTGAGTGTTTGATTGATTAAAAGTCTTTTGATTGGATTTAAAGTTTTGGATTGATTGTATTTTCTGGATTGCTTGTTGACTGGAAAGTCATTTTTCATTTGCATTTGGTGAAACACTTTCTTGTCATTTTTAGTTTTATCTTCATTGAAAGTTTGATTTGGGTGCTTATTGAGTGTATCAATTTTCTTTGATTACTTGTCCTTTCTTCATTATATCCCTGTTTTGGTTTTGGAAAGGAAGACTTAACGACACTTTTTCTTTTAAGGTAATCATACATAAGAAAGTTTTTTGCATTCAAATATTTTTTGTTAAGAAAAGAACATTGAAAAATATCATTGTTTATGGTTGTTTGCAATTGTGTTCATTCAAGAAAAAGAAAGTCCATTTCATAGCTTACATCATTTCGGAAAAATACCTTCTCCCTACTGTAGATAGAGTTTATTGAATGGAATATTGCATCATTCTATTATGTTTTCATATTATTGGGTCAGGTCTTATACAACATTGGTTTCATTTCCATTTCCCTCTTGCGTAAACAACAACCTCTAAAAACATTGTCAAATCTAAAACTCAATTAGTAACTTTTATTTTCTAGGGATTTTTTACACCAACATTAGCTAGGCCAGAGCTTTGGAATAGGCTGCGAGACACACTCTCCAAAGCACAAAAAAAACAATAGCATCTTGTGATAGGGAGTGTTCAAATCCATTTGAAACATTTTGTCCTGGGAAGCCCTTCTCACACAAGGATCAAACCTGAGGTTGCATTGAGACTGGCAGAGTTACTCACCCTGCTTTGTTGGTCTCGGTGTAGAGATTGTGTGTATTATGGGGGTCTCTTGAATGGTATACCCATAATGATGAGCAGAAGCCTCTCAAGTTGATTTCGGGATAGATACCCTGCCTTTGCATGTGGATCAAACTGTGGATTGTTTCCCCAGGCATCATTGTTGTTCTTGGTAGCCTTAGTTTCTTATCTTCTTAGGGTCTTACACGAGGTGACTATGGAGGGGAAAGTCTTCATGATACTTGGAATTGATGTTGGCCAAAATCACTCGGGATCCTTGGAGGGTATACCCACGATTATGTGTGGGAGCTTGCACTAGGGTGTAAGTCTGTTAAGAAGGTCATCAACATAGCTTTTCCACCCACTCTATCCTAGCCCCTTTTTACTTGACTTCATGACGTTGGATTTCATCAACAACTAGTGACTTTGAAATAAGAAGGTTTTGTTTGCTTGGTTTGATTCATATATTTTATTTGCAAGTGTTGTTTGTTTCTATAGCTGGCCATGTATTTTTTTTGTAAAATATTTGGTTCAACCAACATTGACCCTCCACGCCGTTCACGTAGGATGCAAGGAATACCCCCAGAATATCCAGAAGGTTCTCAACACTTTCCTACTAATCCACTGGAGGGATATCCTCAACAAAGTGAGGTCCAGGACAACATACCTTCAAAAATGGAAAGAACTGACTCTTTAGACAATTTCCGAATTGTTTCTGATTCTCTAGACACTTTCTGAATACCTCCTGGATACGAGAGACGTATTCTCCGACTGAATTCATCCAGAGAACTTGTTGTTGACACTTATGGAATACCAACCAGACATCTTACTAGCCCTAAAAATGAGGATCCCTTTTGTACCACTGACATCTTTCGAATCCCACCTCACACTGTGTGAGACCTTTATGGCTCAGGGGAAAATGTTGATATACCTGTCGTTTGTGAATTGCCCGAAACATATGCTACCTACACGATACCTCTAAATCACTTTTCTAGTACAACTTGCTATCTCTTCATTTGTTCAGACACACAGTCAGTTGGTCCTAGCTCGACTATTCCTCTTCAGATGGCCCATTCCACAATGGTCCCACATGCTACGACTATTCCCACTAGGAATACGGTGGCTAGCCAAGCTCCCATTTGCACACCACTTTCGTCTAGACCCATCTCGTCTCTCCCTCTTGGGTATAATGATTTGAATAATTCTATCCCTATTCCTACCTAGGTTCCATCCGGAGCTTCTGGAGTTTTTACTCCTCCTGAGTATAATGTTTCTTCCGGTTTCATTCTGATACCTTCCCAGGTCCCCTCTGGAGGTTCTTATCCTCCTTTTATGGGAGTATTTGGCCCAAGTGGCTCCAATCCAATTGGAGGCTCTACTTCATCATTCACTTCTAGTTATCAGATTCCTATTGGAGGGAAATATAACCTTGGGGGGAAAACTCATTTTGGGGGCCAAACTCAAATTGGGACATAATCCTCACTTGGAGGACAACCCCCGCTTGGAGGTTATAACCCACCCTATGGATAGAACATTCCAAGTTCACTAGCCCAGTATTGGAACCTTCTCATCCAGGGAAATCCACAATCATCTGGGGGGAAACAACCTCAAGTTAGCTCTTTCATACCCCCTAGTTTGGGCCAGTCATATCTTGGTTCTTTCAATTCCATTTGGGGTTCGAACGTTCATTCTAGTGTCCCTTTCCAAGGAAACATCCCTAATCAGTACAACCCTATGGGCTACATGACTCCACACTCACGTCCAAATCTGTTAGGAACTTCACCTCACGTGCAAACTGCTTACGGTTCTACTGGTATACCAACGAGACTCCCTCCCCAAAGTCACCCGTACCCTCACGTGAATAGACAATGACCCTTTTTAGCCACTTTGGATCTACCCAGCTTGTCTAGAATCTTGAATGACCCTATATGCCATTCTCCCCACTGGCTCATTATACCGACCAAGCTACCGTCCAAAATTACAATATTTGATGGTAAATCGGGAGAAGATCCAAACAACCATGTCATGACTTTTCACCTTTGGTGTTCATCCAAATATTTGATAGAGGACTCCATTCGGTTACGACTCTTCCAATGAACTCTTACGGGTTTGGATGCAAAGTGGTATATATAATTACCACAAGGCTTCTTCACAGACTTTAATACCATATCCATGGCTTTCCTCACACATTACCAACTGCCAATCCGCTATGAAACAGGAACCGAGATTTTGAGTTCCTTCAAGCAAAATTCAGCCACTCATATTTCCGATCACGTCCATGAGTGGAGAAGAAGACGACGTTTCATCAAACTCAACCTTCCCGATTAGTTATTGGCAGAATGGTTCATGAAATCATTCGTGAATAAAATCTCTCGTGACATTTCCATGGGTGGAGTTTTTATTGAAGAACATGATATCAATCACGCTCAATACCTAGATCTTGTTTATTTTCAAATGGAAACTCTTTACGACTTACTCCCTGATGCTCCTCGTCCTTCTACCACCGCTAACTCAACTATCCCTGCTACTTCTCATGCGGCTGATGGTGTGATTGGAACCTTCCATGCTCAACCTCAATCTATGCAAGAATCTCCCAGCAATCCCAAATCTATTGCTTCTAATGTTCAAAATGCTCTGACTCCTACTCCTTCCACCGGCAAAAATTCTGAGGTTAACTCTGTTCAATCTACCCCTATTGGTAAAAATAAATCTAAAAAAGGAAAGGGTAAGAATAAGGAGGATAAAAATAATCCACAATTTGAGAAATCCAAAATGCAACTTGCTGATGATAAGGATAAGCACAAACCCCGATACCCTTTCCTTATCTGTGGTGATGATCACTACAGGAAAGATTTTCCAAGACGTGCCGAGGTCACTAAGTTCCTTCAAGAGACTGCGAAGCCTCCCACACCTGCCATTTTTTTCCAACCTTTCCCTTCTAAAAAACAAGCCCAATTGGTCATTCATGACCAACCCTCTCCTTCCACCACTTCCTATGTCCTTATGTGTACTGGTGATTAAAAAATGAATGACGTTACACTTACTACTCGGGCCAAAGATTACTCTTCCTCAAAGGATAAATTTGACGATATACCACCTTCGTTGGTTCAACCGCCTCCCTCGACTTCACCTCCCAATGGTCCTCTTCATCTCGAATGATTGGGTCTCGATGCATTTCTCTGCCCTCCTCCAAAGGGCTTTGTTCAAAATTCTGCCTTTAATCCTCATGCGCGTGCTTCTCAGAACTACAATATTGTAGAAGGTCTTGCGCAAGAACCCTCCGCAATGTCAGCTCTAGAAGTCCTTCAAAGTTTTCCCACTCAACGGAAGGAACTGTTAAAGGATATTGGTGGAATTAATCCTACGGATATGAATTTGATAATTTTTTACCTGGAATATCACATTCCAAGGCTACCCCCTCAGCTAGCGTTTTAGATACAAGTTGTTGTTGAGAATAAGAACATTTGTAGAATCGTTATTGGCGAGGGTGCCTCGACGTGTGTAATGTCTGGTTCCTGTTGGAAATCCATTGGCTCTCCTCCCCTAATTGAATCACACAACACACTTAAGGCCTTTAGTGGATCTGGTTTTAAACCCTACGGTGTACTTTCCTCGTTGACTATTATATTGGAAGGAAAATGGGTCAATGTCGAAGTTGAGGTCTTTGATGCACCTCTCGATTATAACCTCTTACTTGGTCGTAGCTGGATTGATTCTATCCATGCAATTGTGTCTACCCTTTTCCATGTAGTACGTTTTCCACACCAGGGTAAAGTCATTATTGTAGACCAACTGGCCTTTTTCAATGTTGATTCCCGTACTAGTAACGTACCTTTTATTTCAAGGATACCTCCTGGGTATGAGAATGTCAGTGTGGGTCTACTAAAAGATTGAAATTTGATGGGTACTTTTCCAATCCCACCACCCGATATTCCACCTCCTTTTGTCGCCTCGATCAACATGATTTCCACCCTTGTTCATGAAACCCCCGCGTCTCATGACCCGTGGATAGTACCTGACCTCGGTGATTATCTTTGCTATGGAGAGAAAATGCCTTTATTTCTGGTTGAGTCGGATTATCAATCCATTCAATCGACAACCCCCTCTACCCCCTCTCTTAGTGATTCATCTCCCAATCTGTTTCACGTCATTTTTCCTACCGACGAGATGATTATGTTTGTTATGTCTATGGAAGACACCTCCTGGGATGATGGACATCATCGTTCCATTCACTTCCTGGAACAACACACTTTAGAGAGTTACCAACAGATTTCGACTTCGTCGATCGTTATTGTCATTTACTCTGTTCCCGAGTCAAAAAACGATGTGCTTTACGAAGGGAACTTGAGTAATATTTCACCCATTGTTTCTCTTGACATATCTATTAAACCTGAAGTTGTCAAAAATGTTCACATCGGAGCCGCTTGTTCCCATGATGAAGTCATCACTTATAAAGCTATTTTTAAAGAGTTCTATGACGTTTTCGCTTGGAGCTATGAAGAGATGTCGGGTATTGACCCCGATATCATTGTATATGAAATTAATACCTATCCGAACGCTAAACCCATTCGGCAGAGACTTCACCTAGTCCACCCTCGCAAAGTTGCCACTATCAAACTCGAAGTTGAAAAACTTCTCAAGGCTATCTTTATCTATCTTTTGGCTTTAACTGATTGGGTATCCAATCTCATTCTAGTCAATAAAAAAAAAGGCACAATCCGAGTATCCATCGATTATAGGGATATTAATAAATCTTGTCCCAAGGACAAATTTCCAACCCCCTTCGTTGACCATATTATCGACGATTGCGCCGGGAGTGAAATATTCTCATTAATGGACGATTTCTCTGGCTATAATTAGATTAAAATTTTACCCATGGATCAACAAAAAACTGCTTTCATTTGTCCTTGGAGTACCTTCACCTACCGGAAACTACCTTTCGGTTTGAAGAACGCTGGTGCGACTTTTCAATGTGCCATGTCTTATGCTTTTCACGATATCAAGCACATTTTACAACCATATCTCAATGATCTACCGACCCATTCCATGTGCCACCAAGATCACCCGACCCATCTCCGAGCCATTTTCCTTTGCTGTCTTTATTATCGTATACGTTCAAACCCACACAAATGTTTTTTTTGTGTGGAGTCCGACCGTCTTCTGGATTTTATTATGTCATTTCATGGAATTAGGGTGGATCCTTTGAATGTTGAGGCCATCCTTAATCTACCTCCTCCTTGTACTTTACGCCAACTCCAAAGTTTGCAAGGGAAGGAAATTTTTTTGTGTCAATTCATTCCCAACTACACTGAGTTAACACTCAGATTTACTCAACTGTTGAAGAAGGGTTATGAATTCATATGGGACGAGAGTGCCAACAAAGCCTTCGAAGCTTTGAAACTTTCCCTAACATGAACACCACTGCTTTTCCCACTAGATTATAATCGATACTATTTCCTCTACCTTGTCACTTCAGACTCTACCATTTCCATTGTTTTAGTCCAAGAAGATGATTCGCATGACGAACATGTAATTTATTATTTGATTCGGAGTCTCACGACTACCGAGGCCAAATACCTACATGTGGAAAAACTGGCCTTGGAAGTTGTTCAAGTTGTCCAACGTTTTCGTCACTATATCCTATTACACAAGACCACTTTCATTTCCGATTGCAACCCTATGCAACATATCCTGACACGCCAATTGCTAGGGGGAAAATACTCCAAATGGATAGTGATTCTTCAGGAATTCAACTTAGAGTTTGAACACGCTAAGTCTAAGAAATCTTTGGTATTTTCCAAATTGATATGTGACCTTCCCTCTGCTGAGATAGAAAATGTGGCAAAGGATTCCTTACCTGATGAATCCCTCTTTTTGATCAGTTCTGATGACGCTTGGTATGGAGATATTATCATTTGTCTCCAGACTCAAACTTTCCATCCCACCCTCTCTACTACAGACCGTCATTGCATATGGTATCAAGCCGGTCAATACATAACTCTCGGTGACCCTCTCTATCGTTGTGGTGTTGACTTAATTTTTTGACGCTGTCTCACCTTCGATGAGGCTGAGAAATCTTTGAATAAATGCCACTCTGGAGCATGTGGTGGTCATATGTCTGGGTATGACACTGACCAAAATATCTTACGAGCAGGGTACATCTGGCCTTCCTTGTTTAAAGATTGTATCACTGTCATCCATAAGTGTCATGCTTGTCAAACGTACAATAACAAGATAAGATATCATCCCGCTCCTTTACACCCTGTAGTTTTCGTTGGACCTTTCGCAAAATGGGGCATTGATTTTATGACCTGTAACCCTCACTCGGTCGGGGGGCATGGATACATCATCGTAGCCATGGATTATTTCACGAAATGGGCTGAGGTGATGCCTACATTCTATAATACTAGAAAAACTATAACCCTATTCATATTCAATCATATCATCACGCGATTTGGAATCCCGCAAGCTATCATCACTGATCATGGTAGTCATTTTTGAAATTTCATGATGTTCGAGCTTACCGAAAATTTGGGTTTTTGGCATGAAAATGCAACCCCATACTATCCACAGGCCAATGGCCAATTTGAAGTGATAAATAAATTTCTTATCACCGTGCTTCATCGGATAATAGGAATTCACAAGACAATTTGGCACACAATGTTTTTTTTTAGCATTATGGGCCTATCAGACATCCATGAAGTCTTCCACGGGATTTACACCTTTTCAAATGGTGTATGGTATTGAAGTTGTTCTTCCGATTGAATGTGAGATACCATCTTTGAAGCTAGTCGTTTAAATTCTCCCAAACACTTCTGCCGAAGAAGAATGTCTATTGTATCTTATGCAATTAGATGAAACCCGTTGGGACGCCACCCTGGTTATTGAAACCCAGAATAAACGCGTAAAATCCCAATATGACAAACATGTCAAACCATGTGTTTTCTCCAAAGGTGATATAGTTCTCGTCTACGAACAATATCGTGATTTACTAGGGGCCAAAAAATTCGAGGCTATGTGGCGCAACCCTTATATCGTCAAACAAGTGTTGGAGAAGGGAGCCTATGAGTTAGTAGATTATGATGGCATTCCTTTGAGTGAACCCATAAATGGGATTTACTTGAAGAAGTACTATGCTTAGGTTATATTTGCGTGAGTGGTTGTATTTTTATTGTATCATAATTTTGTGTGCTACTTGTGTGTGCTTTTTCGTTATTTGGTTTCGACCCCCAACTGCTTACCTTGCATTGTTCTTGGTTTCTAGATGTCCGTGTCTTCACTACCTCACGTTGGCTTCACTGATGGCACTATTCGTAGTACTCATAACTTATCATTTGTTGCTTGGGTGTTCTATGCACCTACGAACGAGCTAATCAGTCTACACGGTGTTTGCCTCGGTCGTGCAACTAACAATATCACAGAATATAGTGCATTCATTGAATTGTTGACCGACGTTATTTCACTTGGAATATGTCACCTGGTTGTATGACTTGATTCGCAGTTAGTGGTACTACAACTAAGTAATGTCAATGCTATCTGAAGTCCTACTTTGTTACAGGTATATCTACGAATTCACCTCTTGGAACGTTATTTCGATTACATTGAATATCAACATATTCCAAGACGTCTAAATACATTAACAGATGCATTAGCTAATTATGTGTTAGACAGACATTTGAGACACATGTAAATCCAACCACAATTCACATT
>ML825026.1:89628-121390 GCA_009831015.1 Picea engelmannii
CACTTCTTATCCAACGACTGTGATTACATCGCGAAATCGCATATCGCGATTTCGGGGTTTTCGTTGTCATTGTTCACGAGACTCGTGAAACTCCGATTCCCGATTCTCCGATGAGCAAAATCAACGGTCCATATCTCAAGCTTTCTTTAACGGCTGGGATTAAATCGCGAAATCGCATATCGCGATTTTGAGGTTTTCGTTGTCGAGTGAACTGGACATTTCAAAGTCCCAATCGCCGAATCTCCGATGAAGACTCCTGGCTGCCACGCGTCCATACAAATAGACGGTCCTGATTATGTCAGGATTTCACCTTGGCTTTTCCCGATGGTAAACCTCGTACAGCTTCTGTCTGATTTGACGGCCCTCGTTCTTTCGGGAAATTTGACGGCCCTTCTCTTCTGCAAATTCCTGTACTTTGAGCTTTGCCTTTGCTGCGCGCGTTTTAACACTGTTCCTCCTGAGCTTTCACGTCTGAATCCCCAAGGGATTTTTATCCTTCTTATCCTACCATCTCCACTACTGTACTTGCCATCAATGACAAGTCTATGCTGCCTGTAAAACATGCCAACAATCCTTTGTACATTCTTCCTGCACCCATGCCATCTTCATTGCTGTACTTGCCATCAATGACAAGCATATGCTACTTGTTAAACATTTTCCAACAAGACCATTGTTGTGCTATTCATATGTTCAAGAGAAGTCCAAACAAGACCTCTTTCGATTCAACCATCTGCAATTGTCAATTCCTACCATGTTGGCCTTCCCCGTGTCAGTTTCAAATCATTTTCATACTTTGATCTACCCTAAATTTGTTACTTATTTCGTGTCATTGATGGGGGATACATTAAGGCCCTCTTGTGACGAGTCGTTTCTTGTCGACTTCAACTCATCATCCGGGAACAAGACTTAGAAATAGTTTAGTACCTTAGAGCCTGCATGCCTCAATGGTAGGTTTCTTCTCTTTCGACAATGGATTCACATCATTGGTCTCTGATCGAGAGATTCCATCGAGTGTTCGACTTCAACTCATTTATTCAAATTTGTTGGATTTTACTAAGGCACCTTGGGAGTCATTGACATCAATGGTGATTTCCCTCGTACTTGTTAACGGTTTTCATCAATGATCGGTAATCAAGTGGTTTCTATCCTGGGTCTCAAGATTTTGGTCCAGGTTGCGACAGAGTATTTATGATTTGTATTCACACATATATCCACTTTGTATGTCTCATGGCTATGTCTGGATTTCAAGTTCGTTAACACATATATCCACAGTGTATGATTGGTGGCCATGACTTACATTTATGACTTAGATCACTTGTAGTCTGAGCATGGGAATGCCTACCTCAGAAATGGTATAATATTGTCCATATGCTTGATTGTTTGTAGGTTCCTGATTGGTGTGCTCTTTTTTCCCGACACACACACACACATTTTACAAAGTGTTTCGACTATCATGAGTTCCAACCTCATACTTTGGGGGGCATTATGTTACACATTATTTTGGTCACCCTGATGATTATTCTACAAGTATGTGTTCAGGCTCTCAAAAGGATCTTTTACATGAGGAAAATGACTGATTTCTTCCTCTACAAGGCATGTTTTTAGAATGATGTCGCAGGCTAACAGTAGTACACAGTGAGGAAATCCTTGATTTCTGCAAGCTGCTATATAGGCAGGGTGCAACGACGTTTGAAAGCTAAAAGAAGAAAGAAGTTCACGAAGTTTCTAGAAGGGGAATCTTCTAGAATGTGAGGTGGCGTCCATATGGTTGTGATCCTACTGGATTCTCTAATTTGGTGGGATCATCCTCATCCTTTTAACCACTTCACCTTCTCCTATATAATGACAGGTTTTTCATGGAAAAGGTTAAGCAAGATTGAGCAAAGAATTGTTGAAAGAATAGGCCGAAGACTGTGTGAAGGATCCTATTGCAACTGATGCTTGAGGTCTCCATTTGTCCATCAAGAATTTTTGGACCATATTCATACAAATTCGGAGCAAGTGTATGTGTGTGTTGGAATAAAGGACCACTAAAAGGGAACTTGTGACATCAAGGCAATTTGGTTGTATCTTCCACTTTTACTTAATATAATACGGTGACATGTTTCTTTCCCATAAAATCATTAGCATTTTATTACATGACTCCTTGATCACATGTTTAAGTTTTCATTGATTCTATTATTGTTTCTTTCACTTTGGTTGGTTTGTGTCATTACAGATCTGATCTTGCAAGAGAAACAGAGTGAAGCATAGACAACAAAGATATAAGGAAGCGATATCTAAAGGTATGTCATCCATTCCTTCTTTGGTAGTAAATTCAATGATTGTAACTTAGGGAAAGCATCATGTCCTGTCTTGTTTTGTTCTATATCTAGGTGGATCTAGGGAGATTAGTTTATGTCTGCATTCACCGATTTATCAAATAACAATGATGCCTTGGAATTGGTGTTGTTGGCCCTCCTGCTAGAATTGCATGGTTAATTTTAGGAAATCCATGGTGATAGGGCCAAGAGTGTGTAACCATTCAACACCAAGCATAATGTCACAACCGCCCATGTCAATAGAAAACATATGAGGTTTCAAGTGGCAATGACCAATTTGTAGGTGCACATCTTCACAACATCATCCACATTTCATGGAACCCCCATTGGAAATCATGATTTGGAAATTATTAACTGGACAGATATAGCAATTGAATTCTTGGTAAATGTGGTGATGAATAAAAGTATGGGTATTTACACTATCAACGAGAATGATGAATTTTTAGTTCTTAATGAAGCCAATTAACTTGAGGGTTTGCGGAGCAGAGAAACTAGTGCATGCATTCATGTAAATCAGTGGTTCAACTTATGATGTATCAGAGGATGGATTAATATTAGTTGGTGGGGGTAGTTCGGGTACATGAGAAACATTGGCCTCTTCTTCAGAAACATCCTCAGTCATAGCCATAAAAAGATTTTGTTCCTTACACTTGTGCCCTGGAAAATACTTATCATCACAATTATAAAAAAGACCCTTAAGTTGGTGTTCATCCATTTCGGCTCAAGTCAACTTTTAGATCTTGAGGGGAGTGGTAGGAGGGGCGGGAAGGGTGGGTTTAGGGAGAGGAAAAAAGGGAGTTTTTCTATTTTGGTATGAGACTACTTATTGTGCTTCCTTGGCCCTTTTTGTAGCTTCTAACCAAGTATGGGGATGAGCCATGAGGACATGGGCACACATTTAATCCTTGAGGCCACTAATAAATAATTCCTTGGAAAAATAATTTATCATGTCGTTCGTTTTGAAAGCAAATTGCTCAAAGGCAACTATACACTCTTCCACTATGCCGGTTTGTTTCAAAATGGTCAAATGACCTAAATGATGGGTGTCGGTGTCAAATACCTACAAAATCCTATGTCCAAGCCACATACCTTGGGAATTCTTTTTTACACCATTTCCAACGTTTAGGATCTAAATGGAGAACACCATAACAGAGTTTGGCCAACTCATTGGTAATTATGTGCAAAGAGAAGTAGTGTTCCATTTGGGTGACCTAGCCTATGGGGTATAAGCCATAAAATTTGTTCATATCAACTCTAGGAAGGCATAGGTCCTGCTGAAAATGATTGAACTAAAAATTTTGGGAAGTGGAGGAAGTATCACCTTCAAGGTGCAAAGGTTGGTCAGAGGAGGGAAGGATTCTACTAACATTCAATTTGGCTAAGAGATGGGTCACAAATGATTCAAGTTGGAATTCCATGTCATGTTTCAGGGATTCCATTTTGGATTCTATGCTGGAATTCATGGAGGAATTGATGGTGGAAATATTGGCATTGCTTTACCACAATTCCTTCTAGGCCATGGAGAGATTAGATGACAAGGTATTGAGGCATGCTTCAAGATCTTGGATACTAGTGTGGGACATGGTGAAATTGGGTAGAGGAAGGGGGAAAGTGGGTCCATACATAAAATGGGTTACAGGAGAAGGGTATCAAGATGATCAGGGAGAAAAGGGGAACCCAATGGAAGATGTCCCAAATAAGGGGGTCGGGAGGGGGTCAGAACCATAGGAAAAAAAAAGATGAAAAATGATAGGTACCATTGCGATCAAGACAAAAAGAGGAATCCACTGGCATAAGTCTCAAATAAGCATGCGAGAAATTCACATACTTTTTTTTAAAACTCCTATATAGTTATACTCTAAACTAAATAATATTGTAGTTGAAAAATGCCCAAATTCTTAATAGGAAGAAATGTTTAGTAATTTCACAACCAGAATGCAAGAGGCAAGGTTGTATGACAATAAATCTTATATGTTCCTTTTCTATTTTTTTTTTGTCCCAAGGCTTTGGGTGTTCAAGTTTCCTACAGACAAGGTTTTTCCTTGTGCTATAGTTGTCTAATGTATGTGTGGGGTCGAATAATAGTACTCAACTCAATATCTCAAGGCACCAACTAAGGAGGCTAGAATGTACCCTTAGTCATACTACATGATTACCCAGTTACTAGAGAGTATCTTACCAAGTGTTGTTCTCAATGGCAGTATATCAACCAAATGACCAACCAATTGATATATAGAGGGGTTCAAGATGCCTAGGCAAGTCTGTATACAAGGTCTGTCTGATGTGCTACCACTTGAAGGGGTACCAACATGAATTACAAGGGTGTCCAACAATGTGAGCTTAAAAACCTCTTGTATTTCCTACATGTATGATTTCCCCTACGATTTATTCTCTTAATGACATATCACTATACTTTAAATACATCAGAACACGTCTCTACCTTGAAAAACAAATTACCCAAAATTCTTGCAAATGAAAGTGATTTGATACTACTTGTTATGCACTTGGTTATGCTATAATGAGAAAAAACAAGAATATCACATAAATTACCAACATAACAAATTAATATAGAAAATAGCACACCCAAATGACACCATTATTGAAATGAGATAAACGTTCACTTTCCTCTTCGAGGGAGAAACCTACAACAGAGCAGTTCTCTATTACAATAACTCTCAAGAAAAATATTTATCATGCCATCGACTCATATGTATACTAAATATATCTACCCAAAAGAACAATCTAGAGGAAGTTTTTTCTAGAAGAGAAAGCTTCTATTACGTCTTCTTACATTTGACTTATTCTCCTTGTTCCTAGGCCTTATTTGTGAATATCATCCTTTATTACATGGAAAATATATTATTCTACCTACGTGAGGGGTTAGGGAGATTAGGTCCCTAACATATTCTCCTATCTTTACTCTTTCCAATGGATTTTCAATCACCTCAATCAAACATCCAAATCAAAAGTTATGTTAATTTTAAGTTAGCATACCCTTTAAAACCCTAATTTGGAGATTGTCATGTTGGTTGACATTTATCCTAATGTATCTATGAAATATTAACACTTTTGAGTCCAAAATATTGGCTTGTAGTATCATAATATGTCTTCTCTACAATGCCATAGAATCGACCAAATTTCTATGTGCCAAGTGAATGTTATGGTAACTTTCCCAAAACCTACTAATGTTTGGCTCTTTATAGAGAGAAAAGTTATACAACATGCCACGTTTCCAAGTGTTTTGATATAATTATGAAATTTGGACCTAAAAAACGATGATCTATCCTATTTCCAATAAAATTAATGGCACTCAATTTGAATCTTTATAGAATCAAATATGATTTTTTTTAACCAGAACACATGTCTGAGACTAGTTTTAGGACTAATACAAATTCCTAAATTCCATAGAATCTAACTTGAAAAGTATAGTGAACCAAAATAATTGTTTTTACGATAGGTACTTTGTAATGTCATCTCAATCTTCCAAATATTTCAGTGTCTAAAAATTCCTAGAGAAACATTATAGTGAAATTATTTTTGATGTTTATATTGGTCAAGATCAAAACAACAACCTCACCAAGATAAAATCCCCATGTGTTTTATTAGAGGTGATACTCCTCTTTGGTATGTTGAAATATTCTTTGTATGGTTCTACAATGAATGCAAAGGGTGAATGTTAATGGGAAAACCCTAAAAGATCTTCAAAGAAATACTGTATATGCAAATATATGGCCCTTGTATACAATTATATAAATATGCAAATATACATCATATCATTTAAGGAAAGAAATGATAAAGTGTGTCAACAAATATTTGTGTCTACAAGGTTTTGGAGTTTCCTTTCAACAAACATTCTTCCTTTCTTGTAAAATAAAATGAACCTAGAATCTGCTATGATTTTTGTAAGATGAAGTAGAAATGGATAGGCCTTCAAAGAACTTTAAATGAGTATTTATTTTGGAAATAAAAAAACATTTTGATAGAAAATACATTTGAAATCACATGCTTTCAACTCAAATTCTGAGAAATATCTAATGTAATGACTCAAAATAGTTCTTTGAAGGAGAAATTTATAACAATATCCCAATATGAAAAGTTTAATAATGTCTATACAATAAAGTTGAAACAACATTTCTTAAGATCTCAATGACAATTACATGAACTGAAACAAAACAAATCTACTTTATACAAGTAATGGTCTATCTCCTTTGGACCTGAAATGTTACAAGATGATTGGATATTTCTAGAGAAAGACCTACTCAGCTCCAAATTTTCCTATTTTCCATATATAAATAGAAGATTTGATGGAAAGAAACAAAAAGGAAGAAAATGTAGAGATAAAATTTTAAGCATTCCAATTCATAGAATCTTCGAAATATATAACTTTTCTTCTTGCAGACTTTTCACCGATGCAGAAACGTCTGACTGCCAACCCCTTGATGATGTCTTCTTGAACTATTTAGTGTTTTGTCCTTCTAGAAGTTTCTACATTCTTCATTTTTGCAGTAAATAAAGTTAATTAATTCTTTATTTAATTGTCATTAGTGAATTTATGTCTAATATTCATGCCTCCAAGTGGGACTCGTTTCATCTTTAATAAAAATTGTTTAATAAGCTATTATTTCCAAATTTTCAGGTTGACTTCCTTTTAAAAAGTGGATTGTTTTTTTAATTTTATGAGCATGATAAGTGACTTCTCAGCCATGGAAACCATTCTACGAGAAATATTCATCATTCCATATTTCCAAAAAGTCCTCTTAAGAAAATTTTGGAAGTCTGGATCTAAAGTTATAGCCTTCGAAAAGTTGAGGTTCCAAACAAATTTACTAGCAAGTCATGAAAACAAAGTTGATTGTTCTTTTAATTTCTAGAATAATTATGGCTAAATTAAGCCCTTAAAACTTTTCCCATTGTCTTCCTCATCAATTTACCTTTCCAATTAGTTATGGTTTTCCCAAAATAGACCTCTGGATCTTGAGTTATGAGGTCCAGAAGATCGTTGCTTAAAAATTGTCCATCTTATTTATGGATTGAACTTATCCATTGTTTAAAATTCACCCACTTTTAGTCCCACATGCATTCTAGGAGGTGAAACATGTAGTGTTTATATTGTAAAGGTTCCCATATTAATCATGTGAAACATAATATCTTATGGAGGTTGTTCCTTATGAAAATTGACGACTTGATTAAAATCTTGATTACCCATTCATTTCCCAATCAACACCTAGTCACTCACCAAATCAGCGCCAAGTATCTCAGTGCAATTGGTTTCCTAATATTCCATGTATATAAACATGAAAAGATTTCCTATGTATTGATATGATTGGTTGCCACATCTCCTCCACATGTCTTGATATGATAGGTTGAATCTTAAATGATAATAAAACTTTTGGAAACAAGTTAAGTTTGGAGAGTATGGGAGGAATGACAGTATGGCGGGTTTGAGGGGATAGAGAGTGAGGGGGGGATTGAGAGTGTGGACCATTGGGATTGAGGGGGGATCATGAGCGTAGACCATTGGGATTTAGAGGGGATTGGGAGTGAGAGGGGAATGGGGAAATGAGAAAAAGGGGCTTGCAGTCCCACGGGGAAGAATAAAAGAGGAGTTAACACTTAGGAAAATAGACTAAATGAAGGATTAATAATGGGATTTAGAGAATGAGACTAAGTGTGAGATTAAAAATGGGACTTTGAGAATACGTGTGATATTGAGAATGGGACTAAGTCCAAGAATGAGACTAAGTACGAGAATTTGAAAGTATTCCCGAGACATAGTATAAGATAGGAAACCTAGTACTAAGAGAAAAATCAATAGGGATGCTTTAAAGGATGGAAATTTATATTAAAATGTAGAGACATGGGATAATGGAGAAAAAATCCAATATAGATAAGAAACAAGAGAAATGAACTAACTCAAAGAATAAGATAACCTCCTCCAAACACCCCAATACATTCATACATCAAAATCACATCCTTTCTAAATAATGCCTACATGATCTCTCTATATACTGATTCACACATTGCACATGTGCTCCCTTTTCTTCATAAACATCCTCAGTCATAGCCATAAAAATATTTTGTTCCTTACACTTGTGCCCCATAAAATAATTTTCATCACAATTATAACAAAGACCCTTAAGTTGGCGTTCATCCATTTCAGATCATCTCAACTTTTAGATCTTGAGGGGAGTGACAGGAGGGGCGGGAAGGGTGAGTTTAGGGAGAGGAAAAAGGGGAATTTTTATATTTTGGGTTGAGACTACTTATTGTTCTTACTTGGCCCTTTTTGTAGCTTCTAACCAAGTATGGGGGTGAGACATGAGGACATGGGCACACATTTCATCCCCGAGGCCACTAATAAATAATTCCTTGGAAAAAACATTTATCATGCCCTTTGCTCTGAAAGTCAGTTGCTCAAAGGAAACTATACACTCTTCCACTAGGCCAGTTTGTTTCAAGTTGGTCAAACAACCTAAATGATGGGCATCGGTGTCAAAGCGATCATAAATCTATGAAAAAAATTGTGTCCAAGCCACATACCTTGGGTGTTCCATTTTACACCATTTCCACCATTTCCAACATTTAGGATCCACATGGAGAACACCATAACAGAGTTTTCCCATCTCATTGGTAATTATGTGCAAAGATAAGTAGTGTTCCATTTGACTAACCTAGCCTATGGGGTATTAGCCATAACATTTGTTCATATCAACTCTAGGAAGGCATAGTTCATGCTGAAAATGATTGGACTAAAAATTCTGGGAAGTGGAGGAAGTATCACCTTCGGGGTGAAAAGGTTGGTTAGAGGAGGGAAGGATTCTAGGAACATTCATTTTGGCTAAGAGATGGCTCACAAATGATTCAAGATGACATTCCATGTCCTATTTCAGGCTTCTATTTTGGATTCTATGGTGGAATTCATGGAGGAATTGATGGTGGAAATATTGGAATTGATTTACCACAATTCCTTCTAGGCCATGGAGAGATTATATGACAAGGTATTAAGGTGTGCTTCAAGATATTGGCTACTGGTGGGACATGGTGAAATGGGGTATATTAAGGGGGAAAGTGGGTCTGCAAAGAAAAGGGGTAACATGAGAAGGGCATCAAGATGATCAAGGAGAAAAAGGGAATCCAATGGAATAGGTCCTAAATAAGGGGTTGGGAGGGGGTCAGAAACCATAGCAAAAAAAAAGATGAAAAATGCTAGGTATCATTGTGATCAAGACAAAAAGAGGAATCTTCTGGGATAAGTCTCAAATAGCGTGCAAGAAATCCACATACTTTTAAAAAAAACTCCAATAGAGTTATACTCTAATCTAAATAATACTGCAGTAGAAAATGCCCAAATTCTTAACAGGAAGAAATGTGTAGAAATTTCACAACTAGAATGAAAGAGGCAAGGTTGTACGACAATAGATCTTATATGTTTCTTTTATATTTTGTTTTTGTACCAAGGGTTCAAGTGTTAAAGGTTCCTACAAACAAGGTTTTTCCTTGTGCTATAGTTGTCTGATATATGTGTGGGGTCAAGTAATAGTACTCAAATCAATATCTCAAGGCACCAACTAAGGAGGCTAGAATGTGCCCTTAGTCATACTACCTGATTACCCAGGTACTAGAGAGTATCTTCCCAAGTTTTGTTCTAAGTGGCACTATATCAACCAAGTGTCCAATCAATTGATATATAGTAGGGTTCATGATGCCTAGGAAAGTCTGTATACAAGGTCTGTCTGATGTGATACCACTTGAAGGGGTACCAACATGAATTACAAGGGTGTCCAAAAATGTGAGCTTAAAAACCTCTTGTATTTCCTGCGTGTATGATTTCCCCTACAATTTATTCTTTGAATGACATATCATTGTATTTTAAATACATCAAAACACGTCTCCAACCTGAAAAAAAAAAAAAACGTTTACCCACAATTCTTGCATAGGAAAGTGCTTTGATACTACTTTCTATGCACTTGGTTATGCTATAGTGAACAAAAACAAGAATATCACATAAATTACCAACATAACAACTTAATATAGAGAATAACACACCAAAATGATACCTTTATTGAAATGAGAGCAATGTTCACTTTCCTCTTTGAGGGGGCAACCTACAACAGAGAAGTTCTCTATTACAATAACTCTCAAGACAAAGATTTATCATGCCACCGACTCATATTTATACTAAATATATCTACCCAAAAGAACAATCTAGAGAAAGTTGTTTCTCGAAGCGAAATTTTCTATTACATCTTCTTACATTTGACTTATTATCCTTATTCCTAGGCCTTATTTGTGAACATTGTCCTTTATTACATGGAAAATATATTATTCTACCTACGTGAGGGGTTAGGGTGGTTATGTCCCTAACATATTCTCTTATCTTTACTCTTTCCAATGGATTTTCAATCACCTCAATCAAACATCCAAATCAAAAGTTATGATAATTTTAAGTTATTATACCCTTTAAAACCCTAATTTGGAGATTTTCATGTTGGTTGACATTTATCCTAATGTATCTATGAAATATCAACACTTTTGAGTCCAAAATTTTGGCCTGTAGTATCATAATATGTCTTCTCTACAATGCCACAGAATCGACGAAATTTATATGTGCCAAGTGAATGTTATGGTAACTTTCCAAAAACCTACTAATGTTTGGCTCCTTATAAAGAGAAAACGTATACAACATGCCACATGTCCAATTTTTTTGATATAATTATGAAATTTGGACCTAAAAAATGATCCTCTATCCTATTTTCGATAAAATTAATGGCACTCAATTTGAATCTTCATAGAATCAAATATGATTTTTGTAACCAGAACACATGTTTGAGACTAGTTTTAGGACTAATAAAACTTCCTAAATTCCATAGAATCTAACTTGAAAATTATAGTGAACCAAAATAATTGTTTTTACCATAGGTACTTTGTAATGTCATCTCAAGCTTTTAAATATTTCAGTGTCCAAAAATTCCTAGAGAAAAATTATAGTGAAACTATTTTTGATGTTTAGATTGGTAAATATCCAAACAACAACCTCACCGGGATAAAATCCTCCTGTGTTTTATTAGAGGTTGTACTCCTCTCTGGTAGGTTGAAATATTGTTTGTATGGTTCTACAATGAATGCAAAGGGTGAATGTTAATGGGAAAACCCTGAAAGATCTTCTAATAAATCTTGTATATGCAAATATATGTCGCTTGTATACAATTATACAAATATGCAAATATACATCATATCATTTAAGGATATAAAGGATAAAGTGTGTCAACAAATATTTGTGTCTACAAGGTTTTGGAGTCTCCTTTCAACAACATTCGTCCTTTCTTGTAAAATAAAATGAACCTAGAATCTTCTATGATTTTTGTAAGATGAAATAAAAATGGATAGGTCTTCAAAGAACTTTAAATGACTATTTATTTTGGAAATCAAAAAATATTTTGATAGAAAATACATTTGAAATCACATGCTTTCAACTCAAATTCTGAGAAATATCTAATGTAGTGCCTCAAAATAGTTCTTTGAAGGAGAAATTTATAACAATATCACAATATGACAAGTTTAATAATGTCTATACAAGAGAGTTGAAACAACATTTCTTAAGATATCAATGACAATTACATGAACTGAAATAAAACAAATCTACTTTTTACAAGTAAGGGTTTCTCTCCTTTGGACCTGAAATGTTACAAGATGATTGAATATTTCAAGAGAAAGAACTACTCAGATCCAAATTTTCCTATTTTCCATATATACATGGAAGATTTGATGGAAAGAAACAGAAAGGAAGAAAATGTAGGGAGAAAATTTTAAGCATGCCAATTTTAAGACTCTTCACCAATGTAGAAACTTCTGACTGCCAACCCCTTGATGGTGCCTTCTTGAAGCATTTAGGGTTTTTTCCTTCTAGAAGTTTCTACATGCTTCTTTTTTGGAGTAAATAAATTTAATTAATTATTTATTTAATTGTCATTAATGAATTTATGTCTAAAATTCATGCCTCCAAGTGGGACCCATTTCATCTTTAATAAAAATTGTTTAATAAACTATTATTTCCAAATTTTCAGGTTGACTACCTTTGTGGATTTTTTTTTTTAACTTTATGAGCATGATAAGTGAGTTCTCAGCCATGGAAACCATTCTAGGAGAAATATTAATCATTCCATATTTCCAACAAGTCCTCTTGAGAAAATTTTTAAAGTCTGGAACACAAGTTATAGCCTTGGGAAGTTGAGGTTCCAAACAAATTTACCAGCAAGTCATGAAAAAATGTTGACTGCTCTTTTAATTTCTAGAAGAATTATGGCTAAATTCAGTCCTTAAAACTTTTCCCATTGTCTTCCTCATCGATTTACCTTTCCAATAAGTTATGGATTTCCCAAAATGGACCTCTGGATCTTGAGTTATGAGGTCCAGAAGATTGTTGCTCAACAACCGTCCATCTAATTTATGAATCGAACTTATCCCTTGTTTAAAATTCGCTCACTTTTAGTCCCACATGCATTCTAGGAGGTGAAACATGTAGCGTTTATAATGTAATGGTTCCCATATTAATCATGTGAAACATAAGATCTTATGGAGGTTGTTCCTTAGGAAAATTGACGACTTAATTAAAATCTTCATTACCCATTCATTTCCCAGTCAACACCTAGTCACTCACCAAGTCAACACCAAGTGTCTCAGTGCAATTGGTTTCCTAATATTCCATGTGTATAAACATGAAAATATTTCATGTGTATTGATATGATTGGTTGCAACATTTACGCCACATGTTTTTATATAATAGGTTGAATCTTAAATGATAATAAAACTTTTGGAAACAAGTTAAGTTTGGAGAGTATGTGAGGACGAGAGTGGAGATGGAGTATGGCGGGTTTGAGGGGATCGAGAGAGGGGGGAGATTGGGAGTGTCGACCATTGGGAGTGAGGGGGGATCGGGAGCGTAGACCATTGGGAGTTAGAGGGGATTGGGAGTGAGAGGGGAATGGGGAAATGAGAAAAATGGGCTCACAGTCCCATGAGGAAGAATAAAAGAGGAGTTAACACAAGAGAACCCATGATTATTTGTGGAATAATGAGATTAAGGTCAGTAAATTTGTCAGTGAAACTATCCTATATGTATATTTATTTTCACTCCATTTCTGGTGGTATGTGGAACGTCACATAACTCCTCATGGTTAGAGAGTTATGGCCATGCGAAGTTGGAGAACCCGGGTTTGGGTAATGGACCCAAGTTTGTTTGATGGATAAAGGTATGAGTATTGATATATTTTCAGGTAATACTATTTTATATGGATAGTACATGCCATTCCATTTTCGGTGGTATGTGTAACGTCACATAACTCCTCACGGTTGAGAGTTATGGCCTTACAAAGTTGGAGGACCCTCATATGCCATCTAGAAGCCCCAAAAGGTCAAAGTAGTCAAAGTGGTTTAAGAGATTTTAGAAGGTAAATAATAAAGTGAATTGATGAGTGTACTATAATTCAAAGTGAATACAAAATAAATTATTTAAATAATAAATTTAATGGAGAAATTAGAAGTGGGTTAACCCTAAAATAAGGAAAGTGGGTAAAGTGACCTATAAGATGTTTTTAAGCAAGCTACTTGGACAGTGTAAATAAGAGGAAAGACTCTCTCAGTTTACATCACATTTGAGAATATTGAATATCTATAGGTGACAGAGGTAACCAAAGGATATCTAAGCCTAATTTCAGAGGGAAGATGAAGAAAAGAAGGTCGGAATTCAAGGGAGGATAAATTCTTTTGATGATGCTTTCTAAGGTATGTTATTTACAGGTCATCTCACCATTTTCACAATAATTTGTTTTCTAGCATGATTCAGACCATGAAATTGATATTCCATTGAGGAAACATATCCAAGTATATTTGGTAAAAAATTCATCTTGTGGGTCATTGTATTTTTGGAGTTACACTCCATGGAAAAGAGGGTTTGTGGCTAGTCCTGAAACTAGTCTAAAACATGTGTTTCGGATAAAAACGTCATAAATTCTTCATAAAAGATACAAATCCAGTAATACCAGATGTGTTGGTTTTTGTGTAACATTTTCAGATCCATTCAACAAATATTCCGTGTGGGGCATGCTCTACAAGGTCGCTCTCTAGAATAAGCCAGAATTCAACAAGGTATGCCATTTTTCTATAACTCCTTTTCTGAGAGGTTCCAAGTAGTGACACCTGGAGGAATTTCATAAAGCACATTGAAGAACATTGTGTATCATTTTCAGAGCTTTATTCATTACAAGTACATAGTTATGTTATTTCAAGTTAGGGTTGTTGATTAATCCAAAACTAGTCATGTGAGACTAAATAAAAGTTTGATGAAAATGCTAGTCTCTTGTTGTTAAATTTAATGAAGGTTTGCAGGTATGTGATCATATACACCAGGTCTATTACAAAGTTACAAATCATATTTGGATGCTAAAATTGATGAGGGATTTTTGTTGAGGTACATGTTGGGTACATGGTTGAGACAAGTAGTTGATGAGTTGGCACATACATGAGGTGTACAGTTGATGATGTTGGTACATATTGATGAGTCATAGTTGATGAGTAGTTGAAACATGATTGGTACATACTTGGTACATGGTTGGATGCACTTGTTTATGGTATAGGTTGATTAGAGGTTGTTTGGTACAGGTTGGTGCATGGTTGATACACTTGTTTATGGTACATGTTGATTACAAGTTGAGGTACAGGTTGATGCATGGTTGATGCATGGTTCAGGTTTATTGGTACATTTTTATAGCGGTATATCTCACAGTGATAGTGTGATAGTGGTTCCATCATTCTACTTCTACTTCAGGGAGGTTGGACGGGGCAAGGACAGGTGGTTGTAGCCACCTTCCAGTTGTAGTTGGAGAACATAGGGGGTTGTATCCTCCTTCTGGTTGTAGCCAGAGAATTGGGGAGTTAGAGATTCCCTCAAGTTGTAGCATGAGAAAATAGGGGGTTGGAGCCTCCTTCCAATTGTAGCTAGAAAACAAAGCAAGTTGGTGCTTCCAATGAATGTAATTCTTCAAGACATATAAGAAAAAACATTATGTGGTTTTCTCTCTCTTTGGGTTTCCACATAAAACACTAGTGTACTGTGTATGTGTATCATTGTTCATTTGTTCATTGCTCATTAATGGATAATAATTCTACATTGATATAACACTTGGATTATTTGGTTAAAAAGGATTATAATTTCTCTATTACTGATTCACCCCCCCTCTCAGTAATCCAACAATTGGTATCAGAGTAGGTTCCTTAAGAAATCAGTTTAACCATTGAAAGGTAGATCATGGAGAGCAACAACTTGTATAAAAATGGAATACCCGAGTTTGATGGACAAAAGTATGTTTTTTGGAGCATAAGGATGAAGACATATATACAGGTACATGGATTTGAAATTTGGAAATCATTTGTAGATGGATACACATCACCAACAGTTCCACCAACAAATGACAAAGAAGTGAAACTCGGTCAGAATAATTCCAAAGCCACAAATGCACTATTGAATGGTCTCAGTGAAATGGTATTCACCAAAGTTTCACATTGTAAATCCGCTAAAGAGATTTGGGACAAGCTTCAAAATATTTATGAAGGAGATTCAAAAGTCAAAGAACGAAAGCTTTAAACTTACAGAGGTCAGTTCAAACAACTAAATATGAAGTAATATGAGAATATTGCAGCCTACTTCTTACGAGTTGATGAAACGGTGAATGAAATCATAGGATTGGGAGAAGAAATCGAAGAATCTGTAATTGTTCAAAAGGTACGAAGATCTCTTCCTATGAGATTTGACCCTAAGATATCAACACTAGAAGAAAGATCAGATCTAAACTCAATAAGCATGGACGAACTGCATGGAATCTTCGTAGCATATGAAATGAGAACTGAACAATAAAATCCAGATGTAAAAGAAGAAGCCTTCAAAGCATCCAAAAGATCAAAGAAAAAAGAAAAGTAACAAGAAGAACATAGCAGCAACAGTGACGTCTCGGAAGATGATGAAGAAGTGGCAACTTTGTCAAAAGGCTGAACAAGGGAACTGACGGTAGGTATAGAGGTAATCTTCCTTTAATTTGTTTTAATTGTGATGGTATTGGTCATTTTTCTAAGAAATGTCTTCATAAGAAAAAGAGAAATTATGAAGGTTACTCAAAAGGAAAACAAACATATAAAGGGAAAATAACTACAAAGAAAGTTGTCAATAAAAGCTTATGCACCAAAGAAGACATATCATCATCAGATGAAGATGAAGTCAGTGACAGTGAGACAGGAAGAGTCCTATTCATGGAAGTAGAAGACTCTGATAAATAAGACTTCGAAGAAGAATATGAAGAAGACGAAGAATAATATGAAGAAGTCGAAGAAGAAATTGAAGAGACAGAAGTTGACTACTGAGAAGATTTTATGTGTGCCATAGAAGTTATCAAAAAAGAAAAGAAGAAAAACAAGAAACTACAAGAGGAACTAGACAAGAAAGAAGATACTCAAGAAATAGAACAAATGATCACAAATTTGAAGGTTCAAATAGAAGAAGATAAAATAATTGAAGAAGCACTCAATGAACAACTAGAATAAAAGGACATGAACATTGGAAATTTGGAAGCAGATATTGTCACATTAAGAAAGGATATTCAAAAGAAAAATATGTAGAATATCTCAAAAGTTTTGGATGACATTATCACCAGTCAAAAATCTCATCTTGACAAGTCCGGACTTGGATACAATTAGACAGAAAATGGATCAAGCTCCAAAACAACAGAGCAAGAAATATATCCAAAAAGATATGAAGAAACAATCAAAGAGGATAGGAAGATATACAAGGAAGATTGCAAGGGCACTCCTCCACTGAGAAGATTTAGATTTCAGAATCAACAATAGACAGATAGGCCTCAAGAAGAATAATGATTCATAAGATCACATCCTTTAAGAAGATATTCAACTTCTAGGTATCAAACTATATTTTTTTTTTTATGTTATGCATGTAATAATTTTGGACATAAAGTTGTGAATTGCAGAGCTAACAACAGGAACATAAACAACTTTGAAAGTCATACACAAAAGAGTTATCCAAGAAGGCCTATTAAAACATAGAGAATAAGTTACAACAGGTTTGAATCTTTGAGCACTGAAGTGGAATGTTACAAATGTAACAACTTTGGACACATGGAAAAATATTGCAGAATGATAGTCCCTCCTAGAGAACTGTAAAAAAATAACAACAATCACAGATAGGAACCTCAAAAAAAGACATGGATAAGAAAGCATATTCAGTATAGCAATGAAGAATGCACACTCGCTCTACAAGCTAAGCATAAGAAATGTGGTTGGTATGTTGACAGTGGTTGTTCAAAACACATGACAGGTGATAGAGATAGGTTTCTTACATTAATAAAGGAAATAGATGGATCAGTCTCCTTCAGAAATGATGATTCAACTAAAATCATTGGAAATGGCACAGTCAGAAATGGGAACAAGAATACAAAGGTAGAAAATTTTCTACTAGAAGAAGATATGAAACATAATCTTCTAAGTATGATTCAAATGTGTGGCCAAGGTCATAAAGTTACTTTCGATTCACAAAAGTGCAAGATAAGAAAAAAAGGTTCAGGAAAATTGATTTCTACAGCTGCAAGAACTTCAAGCAACCTATATGTGTTAAGTGAAATTGGAAATGAAAAGTGTTGTCTAGGAAAGGAAGATGAAAGTTGGTTATGGCACAAAAGAATGGGTTACATACATTTTGATAACCTTGTCAAAGTCAACAAAAGAGAAGCAGTCAGAGAAATGCCCCAGATCACGAAACCAACCAACACTTTATGCAAGCATTGTCAACAAGGAAAGAAAACAAAGACAGGGTTCAAATCAAAGGAATATTCAACGACAAGACCACTAGAAATTGTGCACACTGATCTAGTTGGACCAACTACAACAAAGGGTTTAAAAGTCATGGAATAAAAAGACAATTCTCTATTGCTAGGACACCTCAACAGAATGGAGTTGTTGAAAGAAATAATAGGATAGTATAGTAAATGGCTTGAACAAAACTAATGGATTCCAAATTGACAGATATATTTTGGACACAGGAAGTGCATACAACATTTCAGATTCAAAACAAAGTAATGCTCAGAAACAACACTGAAAAAAATCCCTACGAGCTATGGAAAGGAAGACCAGCAAATGTGAAGCACTTCATATTTTTTGGAAGAAAATGCTACATCAAAAGAGAAGATGGCAGAATGAGAAAGTTTGACTCTCACGTGGACAAATGAGTACTTGTTGGTTACTTAAGTACAAGGAAAACATACAAGTGTTACAATCTTAGATTGAACAAAGTTGTGGAAAGTATCAATGTAACAATTGATGAAACATGCAGACCATAATCAAAGGAAGAAGAAAATGAATCAATGGAACAACCTTTGGAAGAAGAAGCAAAAGATGAAAAATAAGTAGAATAGGAACATGAAGAGAATCTGATAGAAAAATAAGAGCAAGTTCAACAAGTGTCTCCAAAGACACCTAGCAGATGAGTACAGAAGAATCATCCTTTAGATCAGATTATCAAAAACAAAGATGCAGGAGTTGAGACTAGAAGAAGAATCTGTTCACCAGAACAAACACACCTAGCACTCTTATCTACAATTGAACCAAATTGTTTTGAAGAACCCAACAAGGATGAATTTTGGAATAAGGCCATAGATGAAGAATTGGTTCAAATAGAGAAAAATGACACTTGGGAATTGGTTCCAAGACCAAAGAATAAGAATGTGATTGGCACAAAATGGGTTTTCAGGAATAAATTGAATGAATATGGATAGGTTAAAAGTAACAAAGCTAGATTGGTATGTAAAGGATATGCACAGATTGAAGGAATCGACTTTGAATAGACATTTTCTCCATTTTCCAGAATGGAAGCAATTTGTTTGCTTTTAGCTTACGCATGCTCCAAAAATATTAAAGTGTATCAGATGGACATAAAATCATCTTTTTTGAATGGGGAACTTGAAGAAGAAGTCTACATTGAACAACTAGAAGGATTTTGGTTGTCAGAGAATGCAGATTATGTGTGTAAATTAAAGAAGACCTTGTATGCTCTAAAACAGGCTCATAGAGCATGGTACTGTAGACTGGATAAGTATCTACAATAGGAAGGGTTTAGAAAAGGAAGTGCAGAAAACAACCTCTACATCAAGGTAAGTTAAGGTAATATTTTATTAATTGAAGTTTATGTTGAAGATATTATTTTTGGTAGTGATGATGACATGTTAAGCCATAAATTTGCAAAGGATATGCAGAATGAATTTGAAATGTTGTTACTTGGAGAACTATCCTTCTTTCTGGGACTTCAGATACGTCAAAGAAACCAAGGAATTTTTACTTCTCAAACCAACTATATCAGAGAAATGCTAAAGAAGTTTGGAATGGAAGATTGCAAACTAGTTATCACTCCCATGAAAACTAGTTGCAAGTTGAGCAAAGATGATGATTAAAAGTCTACAAATCAGAGGCAATACGGGTCAATGATTGCTAGCCTACTATATGTCGCAACATCCAGACCAGATGTAATGCAGACAGTTGGACAGGAGGCATGATTTGAAGCAGCACCAAAGGAATCACATGTATTAGCAGTGAAGAATATTTTCATATATATCAAAGGAACATAAGAGTTTGGATTATGGTATCCAAAAGGAAAGGATCTATCACTTATTGCCTACACAGATGCAGATTGGGCAGGTTGTATTGATGACCAGTGAAGCACTAGTGGAGCAACGTTCTACTTGGGTGAGTGTTTAGTATCATGGCTAAGAAATAAACAATCATCAATATCTTTATCTATAGCTGAGGCAGAGTATATTTCAGCAACATCATGTTGTACACATGTTCTTTGGATGAAACAAACTCTGACATATATACAAGTTGAGTATGATGAGCCCATTCGAATCTATTGTGATAATACAAGCGCCATCAGTATCTCAAAGAACTCAGTGATTCACTTTAAGACAAAGCACATTCCAATCAAGTATCACTTTCTACGGGAACAGGTTGTAGAAAAGAACATCAGAGTTGAGTATGTGGGCACAAAAGAACAGGTGGCATACATCTTTACAAAAGCACTTCCACGAGAAGCCTTTGAGTATCTTCTTCAAAGAATTAGAGTTATTTCTACTCCAAAATGAATGTTTTTGAATTCTTATCTTATATGTCTTATATGTACAGGAGGAATCACCATAAAGAGAATAATTTAGTTAGGGGGAGCATCCCTGAATGGAAATATACCTTTGCCATTGATGAAAAAGGGGGAGAGATTTATTAGATGCAGAGGAAAAAGGCATGATTCTAGGGGGAGAAATGGTCACAGAAATGAAGAGGACAGAGACATGGTTCCAGGGGGATCATGAGTGGTATGACTTCAGTACTGCATGAAATGATTTCATTATTGCATCATAGTGTTTTCATCAATGCCAAAGGGGGAAATTGTTTATTAAGGTTGGTTGTCATTGATGTCAACCCTTGAAGAAAGCCCAGTGGCACAAAGTTTTGGGTAATGGACCCAAGTTTGTTTGATGTAAATATGACTCATTATTTTCTTGTCATGGTTGATAATAATTACAAATGGATGAACTCCAAAGTGTCCCCCTTATGGTGAAATACCTCACAGGAAGATGCTTTGTGGATTGATTTATCCTATAAGTATGGTTAGAGAACCCATGCTTATTTTTGGAATAATGAGATGAAGGTCAGTGGATTTTTCATTGAAACTATCCTATATGGATAGTTATTTTCATGCCATTTCCGGTGGTATGTGTAATGTCACATAAATCCTCACAGTTAGAGAGTTATGGCCATGAGAAGTTGGAGAACCCAGGTTTGGGTAATGGACCCAAGTTTGTTTGATGGATAAAGATATGAGTTTTGATATATTTTCAGGTTATACTATTCTATATGGATATTACATGTCATTCCATTTCTGGTGGTATGTGGAATGTCACATAACTCCTTACATTTTGAGAGTTATGGCCTTATGAAGTTGGAGGACCCTCATATGTCATCTAGAAGCCCCAAAAGGTCAAAGTAGTCAAAGTGGTTTAAGAGATTTTAGAAGATAAATAATAATGTGAAGTGATGAGTGTACTATAATTCAAAGTGAATAGAAAATAAATTATTTAAATAATAAATTTAATGGAGAAATTAGAAGTAGGTTAACCCTAAAATAAGGAAAGTGGACAAAGTGACCTAGAAGATGTTTTTAAGGAAGCTACTTGGAGAGTATAAATAAGAGGCAAGACTCTCTCATTTTACATCACACTTGAGCATATTGAATATCTATAGGTGACTAAGGTAACCAAATGATATCTAATCCGAATTTCAGAGGGAAGGTGAAGAAAAGAAGGCCGGAATTCAACTGAGGATAAATTCTTTTGATGATGATTTCTAAGGTATGTTATTTACAGGTCATCTCACCATTTTTGCAATAATTTCTTTTATAGAATGCTTCAAACCATGAAATTTCTATTCCATTGAGGAATCATATCCAAGTATCTTTGATAAAAAAATTCATCTTGTGGTTCATTTTATTTTTGGAGTTACACTCCGTGGAAAATAGGGTTTGTGGCTAGTCCTGAAACTAGTCTAAAATAGGTGTTTCGGGTACAAACGTCATAAATTATTCATAACATATCCAAACTCAGTAAGACCAAATGTTTTGGTTATAGTATATTCTTTAGTATTCTTTGTAACATTCTCAGATCCATTCAATAAATATTTCGTTTGGGGCACGCTCTACAAGGTCGCTCTCTAGAATAAGCCAGAATTCAACAAGGTATGCCTTTTTTGCTATAATTCCTTTTCTGAGAGGTTCCAAGTAGTGAAACCTGGAGGAATTGCATAAAACACATTGAAGAACATTTTGTATCATTTTCATATCTTTATTAATTATAGGTATATAGTTATGATTATTTCAAGTTAGGGTTGTTGACTAACCAAAACTAGTCATGCGAGACTAAAGAAAAGTTTGATGAAAATGCTAGTCTCTTGTTGTTAAAGTCAATGAAGGTTTGCAATTATATGATCATATAAACTAAGTCTATTACATAGTTACAAATCACATTTGGATGATGAAATTGATGAGGACTTTTGGTTGAGGTACATGTTGGGTACATGTTTGAGACAAGTAGTTTATGAGTTGGCACATACATGAGATGTATAGTTGATGATGTTGGTACATATTAATGAGTCATAGTTGATGAGTAGTTGACACATGATTGGTACATACTTGGTACATGGTTGGATGCACTTGTTTATGGTACATGTTGATTACAGGTTGTTTGGTATAGGTTGTTTGGTATAGGTTGGTGCATGGTTGATGCACTTGTTATGGTACAGGTTGAGGTACAAGTTGATGCATGGTTGATGCACTTGTTATGGTACAGGTTGAGGTACAAGTTGATGCATGGTTGATGCATGGTTCAGGTTTATTGGTACATGTTTACAGTGGTATATCTCATAGTTATAGTGTGACAGTGGTTCCATCATTCTACTTCTACTTCAAGGTGGTTGGACGAGACAAGGACAGGTGGTTGAAGCCACCTTCCGGTTGTAGTCAGAGAGCATAGGGTCTTGTAGCCTCCTTTTGGTTGTATCTAGAGAATTGAGGAGTTGGAGCTTCCCTCAGGTTGTAGCCTGAGAAACTAGGGGGTTGGAGCCTCCTTCTAGTTGCAGCTAGAAAACAAAGGAAGTTGGTGCTTCCAATGAATGTAATTCTTCAAGACATATAAGAAAAGGCATTATGTGGTTTTATCCCGCTTTGGGTTTCCACGTAAAACACTGGTGTAATGTGTATGTGTATGATTGTTCATTTTTTCATTGCCCGTTATTGGATGATAATTCTACATTGATATAACACTTGGATTATTTGGTTAAAAATGATTATAATTTCTCTATTACTGATTCACCCACCCCCCCGCCCCCTCTCAATAATCCAATAGATGAAGTATCACCTTCGGGGTGAAAATGTTGGTCAGAGGAAGGGAGGATTCTAGGAACATTCAATTTGGCTAAGAGATGGCTCACAAATGATTAAAGATGGCATTCCATGTCCTATTTTAAGGATTCCATTTTGGATTATATGGTGAAATTCATGGAGGAATTTATGGTGGAAATATTGGCATTGATTTACCACAATTCCTTATAGGCAATGGAGAGATTAGATGACAAGGTATTGAGGCGTGCTTCAAGATCTTGGCTACTAGTGTGGGACATGGTGAAATGGGGTATAGGAAGGGGGTAGGTGAGTCTACACAGAAAATGGGTTACAAGAGAAGGGTATCAAGATGATCAAGGAGAAAAGGGTAATCCAATGGAATATGTCCCAAATAAGGGAGTTAGGAGGGGGTCAGAACCATAGGAAAAAAAAAAACGAAAAAATGCTAGGTATCATTGCAATCAAGACAAAAAGAGGAATCCACTGGGATAAGTATCAAATAAGCGTGTGAGAAATTCACATACTTTTTTTTAAAACTCCTATAGAGTTATACTCTAATCTAAACAATATTGCAGTAGAAAAATGCCCAAATTCTTAGCAAGAAGAAATGTGTAGTAATTTCGCAACCAGAATGCAAGAGGCAAGGTTGTATGACAATAGATATTATCTATTCCTTTTCTATTTCGTTTTTGTCTCAAGGGTTCGGGTGTTCAAGGTTCCTACAGACAAGGTTTTTCCTTGTGCTATAGTTGTGTGATATATGTGTGAGGTTGAATAATAGTACTCAACTCAATATCTCAAGGAACCAACTAAGGAGGCTAGAATGTACCCTTAGTCATACTACCTTATTAGCCAGGTACTAGAGAGTATCTTCCCAAGTGTTTTTCTTAGTGGCACTATATCAACCAAGTGGTCAATCTATTGATATATAACAGGGTTTAGGATGCCTAGGCAAGTTTGTATACAAGGTATGTCTGATGTACTACCACTTGAAGGGGCACCAACATGAATTACAAGGGTGTCCAACAATGTGAGATAACAAAACTCTTGTATTTCCTGTGTGTATGATTTCCCCTACGATTTATTCTCTGAATGACATATCACCGTACTTTAAAGACATCAAAACACATCTCTACCCTGGAAAAAAATATTTACCCACAATTCTTGCATAGGAAAGTGCTTTGATACTACTTGCTATGCACCTGGTTATGCTATAGTGAACAAAAACAAGAATATCACATAAATTACCAACATAAAAAGTTAATATAGAGATTAACACACCAAAACAATACCTTTATTGAAACGAGAACAATGTTCACTTTCCCCTTCAAGGGGGCAACCTATAGCAAAGTATTTATCTATTACAATAACTCTCAAGACAAATATGTATCATGCCATCGACTCATATTTATATTAAATACATCTACCCAAAAGAACAATTTAGAGGAATTTGTTTCTGGAAGTGAAAGATTCTATTACGTCTTCTTACATTTGACTTATTCTCCTTATTCCTAGGCCTTATTTGTGAATATAGTCCTTTATTTCATCAAAAATAAATTATTCTACCTACGTGAGGGGTTAGGGAGGTTAGGTCCCTAACATATTCTCGTATCTTTACTCTTTCCAATGGATTTTCAATCACCTCAATCAAACATACAAATCAAAAGTTATGATAATTTTAAGTTAGCATACCTTTTAAAACCCTAATTTGGAGATTGTCATGTTGGTTGATATTTATCCTAATGTATCTATGAAATGTCAACACTTTTGAGTCCAAAAATTTGGCTTGTAGTATCATAATATGTCTTCTCTACAATGCCACAGAATCGTCCAAATTTCTATGTGCCAAGTGAATTTTATTGTAACTTTCCCAAAACCTACTAATGTTTGGCTCTTTATAAAGAGAAAACTTATACAACATGCCACATGTCCAATTTTTTTGATATAATTTTGAAATTTGGACCTAAAAAACGATGCTCTATCCTATTTCCAATAAAATTAATGGCACTCAATTTGAATCTTTATAGAATCAAATATGATTTTTTTTAACCAGAACACATGTTTGAGACTAGTTTTAGGACTAATAAAAATCCCTAATTCCATAGAATCTAACTTGAAAATTATAGTGAACCAAAATAATTGTTTTTACCATAGGTACTTTGTAATGTCATCTCAAGCTTCCAAATATTTTAGTGTCTAAAAATTCCTAGAGAAAAATTATAGTGAAACTATTTTTGATGTTTAGATTGGTCAAGATCCAAAAAACAACCCTACCAGGATAAAATCCCCCTCTGTTTTATTAGAGTTGGTACTCCTCTCTGGTATGTTGAAATATTCTTTGTATGGTTCTACAATGAATGCAAAGGGTGAATGTTAATGGGCAAACCCTGAAAGATCTTCTAAGAAATATTGTATATGAAAATATATGGCCCTTGTATAGAATTATACAAATATGCAAATATACATCATCATTTAAGGAAAGTAAGGATAAAGTGTGTCAACAAATATTTGTGTCTACAAGTCTTTGAAGTCTCCTTTCAACAAACATTTTTCCTTTCTTGTAAAATAAAATGAACTTGGAATCTACTATGATTTTTGTAAGATGAAGTAAAAATGGATAGGTCTTCAAAGAACTTTAAATGAGTATTTATTTTGGAAATCAAAAAATATTTTGATAGAAAATACATTTGAAATCACATGCTTTCAACTCAAATTCTGAGAAATATCTAATGTAATGACTCAAAATAGTTCTTTGAAGGAGAAATTTATAACAATATCCCAATATGACAAGTTTAATAATGTCTATACAAGAGAGTTGAAACAACATTTCTAAAGATCTCAATGACAATTACATGAACTGAAATAAAACAAATCCATTTTTTACAAGTAATGGTTTATCTCCTTTGGACTTGAAATGTTACAAGGTGATTGAATATTTCTAGAGAAAGAACTACTCAGATCCAAATTTTCCTATTTTCCATATATACATGGAAGATTTGATGGAAAGAAATAGAAAGGAGGAAAATGTAGAGAGAAAATTTTAAGCATGCCAATTCATAGAATCTTGGAAATATATAACTTTGCTTCTTGTAGACTCTTCACCAATGTAAAAACGTCTAACTGTCAACCCCTTGATGGTGCCTTCTTGAAGTATTTAGGGTTTTGTCCTTCTAGAAGTTTCTACACGCTTCCTTTTTGGAGTAAATAAAGTTAATTAATACTTTATTTAATTGTCATTAATGAATTTATGTCTAAAATTCATGCCTCCAAGTGGGACCCATTTCATCTTTAATAAAAATTGTGTAATAAACTATTATTTCCAAATTTTCAGGTTGAATGCCTTTTAAAAATGGATTGTTTTTTAAGTTTATGAGCATGATAAATGACTTCTCAGCCATGAAAACCATTCTAGGATCAGTATTCATCATTCCATATTTCCAACAAGTCCTCTTGAGAAAATTTTGGAAGTCTGGATCTCAAGTTATAGCCTTGGGAAGTTGAGGTTCCAAACAAATTTACCAGCAAGTCATGAAAAACAGTGTGGACTGTTATTTTGATTTCTAGAAGAATTATGGCTAAATTCAGCCCTTAAAACTTTTCCCATTGTCTTCCTCATCGATTTACCTTTCCAATGAGGTATGGTTTTCCCAAAACATACCTCTAGATCTTGATTTATGAGGTCCAGAAGATTGTTTCTCAACAACCGTCCATCTAATTTATGGATCAAACTTATCCCTTGTTTAAAATTTGCCCGCTTTTAGTATCACATGCATTCTGGGAGGTGAAACATGTAGTGTTTATAATGTAAAGGTTCCCATATTAATCGTGTGAAACATAAGATCTTATGGAGGTTGTTCCTTAGGAAAATTGACAAGTTAATTAAAATCTTGATTAGCCATTCATTGCCCAGTCAACACCTAGTCACTCACCAAGTCAGCGCCAAGTGTCTTAGTGCAATTGGTTTCCTAATATTCCATGTATATAAACATGAAAACAATTCATGTGTATTTATATGATTGGTTTCCACATTTCCTCCACATGTCTTGATTTAATAGGTTGAATCTTAAATGATAATAAAACTTTGGGAAACAAGTTAAGTTTGGAGAGTATGGGAGGACGAGAGGGGAGATGGAGTATGAGGGGTTTGAGGGGATTGAGAGTGAGGAGTGGATTGGGATTTTGGACCATTGCGAGTGATGGGGGATCGGGAGCATAGACCATTGGGATTTAGAGGGGATTGGGAGTGAGAGGGGAATGGGGAAATGAGAAAAAGGGGCTCGCAGTCCCACATGGAAGAATAAAAGAGGAGTTAACACTTAGGAAAATAGACTAAATGAAGGATTAAGAATGGGATTTAGAGAATGAGACTAAGTGTGAGATTACAAATGGGACTTTGAGACTAGGTGTCATATTGAGAATGGGACTAAGTCCAAGAATGAGACTAAGTATGAGAATTTGAAAGTATTCCCGAGACATAGTATAATAGAGGAAACTTAGTACTAAGAGAAAAATCAACAGGGATGATTTTAAGGATGAAAATTTATATTAAAATGTAGAGACATGAGCTAATATTAGTAGTCCTTAATATGAAAAATATAAAATCTTTGGTGATATTTTTGTAAAAATATTCAAATTTCTAAGGATTTTATATAGTATCTATAAGATTTTTGTGATTTTTAAGGTAAAATAATTTTATTCTATTAATTTGGGAGAATCATTTAGAGAAAATGGAAATTTGGTGAATCATTTTTTTGGAAAAATCATGGAAAATTATCCCATTAGTGAAATTTAGCCCCTAAAATCATCTATGAAAATCAGTTGTGTTGCACATGGAAGAAGTGATGTTTTATAGAATATCGGGTAATTAGACATAAATGTGGATATCTTGAGCATTCAAACTCAGATTTTTAATCCATAAAAAGCATGAAGAAGATGAGACTGAGGGCTATGCCATGAGATGACAACCATTTAAAATTTACTTCTTCTAATATCATTTTTTTATTTTATTCCAAGAGCGGGAAATCTAGGTGATCATTTTTTTTATCAACAACTGGCTCTAACTGAGGAACAATGAGCCCTTGTGGGTTGTCGAGAATCCACAATTATGGTTTGGTTTCCTTCTCCATTGGGATATGGAGTCATATTCAAACATTAACTCCATTTAGTAATTGATTTATTATGTAAAACTTTGATTGGAGAAAAAAATTAGGTACAAATAAGATCGACTTACCCTATGTTACTTGAACGAAAATGACACTTTTCAAGTGCAAATAGATTTCCAATTGAGCCATTAAAGCATCCAATTGATCTGTGGAATAAAATTCGGAACTAGGGAACATGTTAGCACTTCTATTAAGGAGTGAAAATCATGTCCAAAGTATACCGAAGTAAAACTTATCCAGATGTGCCCAAAATCTGATTGCATTGCTTGGCCAACAATGCTTTGGAACTATGATTCAATAAAATCAACTCTTGGTGGTTGTTCATGAATGTTGCTATCATTGGTTCGACTAGAAGTTTCCCATTTAAAAATATTTCCATCTCTCTTTATCCCCAACCACATCCAATATTCTTGATTTATTGATTGTATTGAAAGCATTATTCCTTCATGAAATGACCATGTTTCCATGGTGAGGTTGCAAAAACAAATTATTGTTGAACATTTGTGGAGAACTGTAAAGTTGTCTTTTATTTTTCATCAACAATTTCATTGTCTTCAAAGATAAAATGCACCACCCATGGAACCTCTTTTTGAAAATTCCCTTATTTTAATGCTTGGAGGACATCTTCTTTATTAAACTTTGTTTCATCATAAAATTTTGATGTAAAATAATGAATCTCATCATTACCTCTATTCATCTAATATAGACATTCCTCTTGTGTCTTTGTATAAATTGGCTGTGGTATTTGAGAACCTTCTCCAATATTTTCATCATGATGATATTGAATGTAATTCATTTGTTCATCAAGTGGAGTTTCTTTAAATTCATCTTTAAAATCATTATGATTACCACTCTCAAATTTAGCACATGAGAGGTTAAAATTTCCCTCCAATGGAGCATGTAGAGGATGGTATTCTTATTGGATTGGAACTTTTGGATTCTCATTTTCTATCTTAAGAACAAGATATGGAAAACAAAATTCACAACTTTCATCAAATATTTCTTCTAAATTCATTCCTCTTTTGTCTTGGAAAAATATTGGGGAATTTAATAGATTAGCATCGATTTCATGAATATGTTTTTCAATGACTTGAGCTTGTTGCATTAACTCTTTCCAACTTCACTTTCTCTCTTCCTTCAATAAAAATCACAGATTCATGGGAAAGGAATTTTCATAACAACTAAAAATAATGACATCATTTGGAAACATTTCTTTAGGAATCTCATGAAGAACTTTCATAAATCTGAAAGTGAAATATTCGACTGTCTCTTCCTAATTCATTTGGATTTTAAACAACTTCAAGAAAAGAGAATATGGATATTTCCTTGGGAAATATGTCTCAACAAATAAATTTTCTATTACATCCCAACTAGTGATGGTTCTGGGCAATAATGAATAATATCATTCACTAGCATCTTCCTTTAGAGTTAGGACAAATGATCGACATACAATGTCATCTTCAACCACATTATAAATACCAAAAGCACTATCAAACTTAACCAAATGTTTCTCTCCATCTTATGAAGTATTTCCAAATAACATGGGAAACTTTTCCGTGGAAATATATAGCAAGGGATGAATTTATCCTTTTAAATTGAGTGGAATTATGTGCAACCATTTCTTTCTCTGGGCACCTTCTCCCTTCAATGTAACTTGAACAAATTTTTTCCGGCTTGATGGGGAAGGAAAACTATCATCACAAAATGAAAGAAACTCCTAAAAGGAATCATAATATAGGTCTTCTTGAAATTATTGAATCTTTTTGGTGAAGTCACCAAGGAATTTTCCTTCAAAATCTAGATTTTTGATGATGGAGTCACCAAGGATATCATATTCCTAGATCTTGGATGGTTATTTGGTTCTATAAAAGTTATCACAACTGATTTTTGACTGAAACTTCAACAATATGTCTTCAAGTCCATTTAATTCTCCTTGAACAAGGTTTTCAAGAAACCAATTCATATTAAATCAATCTCTAGATATTTTTTCAAAACTTCAACCAGACAACTTCTAGTTTTCCAATAATTTATTATCCTAAAAAGTATCAGATTTCTTGAAAACGAATCATTCACTAGTATGGTCACCAAAAATTTTGATGTTCATATTGTTCAAGATTCAAGCAAAAACCTCAGGAGGATAAAATCCCCTTGTGTTTTTATAGAGGTGGTACTCCTCTATGATATGTTGGAATATTCTTTGTATGGTTCTACAATGAGTGCAAAGGGTGAATGCTAAAGAGAAAACCCTGAAATATCTTCCCAGAAACCTTGTATATGCACATGTACGACCCTTATATATAATCATAAAAATATAAAAATATACATCATATCATCTACGAAAAGAAAGGATAAAGTGTGTCAGTAGAGATTTGTGTCTATAAGGTTTTGGAGTCTCATTTCAATAGACATTATGTATTTCTTAATGTAAAGTAAAATGAACCGAGAATCTGCTATGACTTTTGCAAGATGAAGTAAAAATGGACAGGTCTTCAAAGAACTATAAATGAGTGTTTCTTTTGGAACTCAAAAAATATTTTGATAGACAATACATTTGAAATCACATGCTTTCAATTCAAATTCTGAGAAATCACTAATGTAATGCCCCGAAATAGTTCTTTGCATGAGAAATTTATAACAATATCCCAATATGACAAGTTTAATAATGTATGAACTAGAGATATGAAACAACTTTCTTAAGATATCAATGGCAATTACATGAAATGAAATAAACTATGTCTACTTTTGACAAGCAAGGATTTATCTCCTTTGGATCTGAAATGTTACAAGATGACTAAATATTTATAGAGAAAGAACTACTCAGACCCAAATTTTCCTATTTTCCATACATACATGGAATACTTGATGGAAATAAACATAAAGGAAGAAAATGTAGGGAGAAAATTTTAAGCATACCAATTCATAGAATCTTGGAAATATAGAGCTTTGCTTCTTGTAGACTCTTCACCCCTGTAGAAATTTCTTACTGCCAACCCCTTGATAGTGCCTTCTCTTGCCTTTTAAAATATGCTCTCAATGCTTCTTGAAGTAGTTAGGGTTTTTTCCTTCTAGAAGTTTCTACACGCTTCCTTTTTTAAGTAAACCACTTTAATTAATTCTTTATTTAATTATCATTAATGAATTTTTGTCATTGAAATTTTTTCCTCCAAATGGGACCCATTTCATCTTTGATAAAAATTGTTTAACAAACTTTTATTTCCAAAATTTTAAGTTGAATGCCTTTTAAAAAATGGACCGTGTTTTAATTTTATGAGAATGATAAGTGACTT
>ML825026.1:160864-178302 GCA_009831015.1 Picea engelmannii
TGGCTATCAAATTAGAAATAATAACCATGACTTCATTGACAATTCATAAGACCATTGTATCCATTATCTTCTTTCCTCACCTTATTACCACAAATGAAAAATTCCATCAAAATCATTACATGGTTTAATAATTCAAACACCGAATGAAACAAACATGGATACCTTTATGTCGTCTTGATTTATCTCCTCTCTCCTTTGTGCACAAATCTCTCCTCCCCACAAACAACCCTCCTTAATTTTTGTAGGTTAATATAATACAATTATTTTATTGTAGATTTAATGAGATGCATCATCTCTAGAGAAGTATATGGTAAAACTAGATTATCTTTATTTCTTGAAGGTGAGCCTAGCTAGAGAAGAGAATACACTTCCACCATTATAGGATACAAGCGAGGCATTATAAGAGGAAGGTGAAAATTCTTGTGGGTTTTAATTCAAATACTTTCAAGATGCACTTATGAGCATCTCTTCTTATATATTTGGGGACAAAGCCTCCCTAATGAATATGATACTCCGTCCCTATGGGGTAAACTATTTTTTTGATTTAGTATCCAAACAAGCATTACCATCAAGACATGAGCTTCCTTTTTATGATGCCTCTTCACTTGCTAATTCAGAAAATACATTTTGTCTTAAGAATTATTGAATGAGACTTATTCAAATGGAATTTATCCATTTCATTCCTCATGATCTTTCAAGGAGTTTTTAACACTTGTGTGTCGGGTGAGAGATTCATTGGCTATAGACTCTAGATGATGTTGGACTATCCATGGCATAATAAAATTAGGTAATATTAAAGGAACAAATGTCAATAGAGATCAAGGTGCATCAGTTTCATTGGTTAGTTATTGGAAATTCCCGGCAAAGTTGTTTGCTTTGGAACAAGCATTACCTTTAAGAAACAAGCTTCCTTTTTCTAATTCCTCTTCACTTGAAAATTCAAAAAAATCATTTTCTCTTGAGGATCCTTCAATGGGGCTTGTTCAAATTGACTTTCTCCATTTCATTACTCGTGATATTTCAAGGAAACATACTTAAAATGATCCTATTTTCAATTTGTAATTGCATTACCACCTTCCATATATTTCCTCCATTCATCCCTCTTGGAAGTACATATTCACTCCCTTAGGATCCCTTCACCCCAAATATTTACTTTTACCATCACCTTCCATCAAATACTTTCCATACAAACTCAACCACTTGTAATCCCATGATTTTTCTATCAAATTCAAATTGAATAAATCGATTGTGTTGCATAGAAGGGAATGGCATTAATAAGAATATTTGGATGAATAAAAAACATCATATAAAGCACTATTCCCTCTACTCAGATCGACATGCCTTCAAATTTTTCTCCATCCATTTTTTCAATCTCCTCACATTCACATTTGTTTCGGTTTTAGTAGTATGCCCCCCATGTTTCATTTCATTAGTTATAGTAAAAATAGTAGAAACAAATGAAAATTTCTTAGGCAATAGGTAATAAGACTCAATCCCAACCTCTTTACAGGTCCAGTTCCCTAAGTAATAATAATTATGAAAACCATACACCATTTCTCCCAACTTTAGAGCCTTATTTCACACATATGAATAACATGTCGAACCCTACTCAAAACCCCACACACTCATGGTCAATCTCACAACTAGCATTCATATAGGGTAATCCCTTTAGGGAGTCCAACTCTAATTAACAAAATCAAAGTGATACATGGATTAACAATTCTTTCAACATTTTCATAATGGAATGGAACCATGCATGACTCATTAATCAATGTTTTACTACCACATTCTATCTTCAACAACACACTTTACACTTATCAATGAAAATCTTCATGCATAGAGATTTGTTATATTATCATGTCTAAAAGTGCAATCTTGGTCACCTTCTCTTTAGGAATGTGTCATGACATGGCCCCCATCCCAAGATGTCTCTCCATGGTGTATATCAAGATGTATTTATATTTGAATCCTTAGCATATGCAATATCTTCATCAGTTTCTTATACATGACTATAGACTCTACCATGTGATCTTGGTTCCCCCTCAAATCTCATACACGCACCTCCATATTTACAAGATATCATAGATCATATCCTTTGACTCATTTGTTCATCTCTAATTAATAGATTGATTGTTCTCAATATTCTATGTATTTTCACAAAACCATTATCATAAATGCAATTCTTGATGTCCCACATGGCCAAGCACATGGGTAGGTCAAGGTCCAAGTTGTTGATATAGTACAAAACTAGATTCAATTGCTGAAAAAACACAGTGAGCCAACAACTCTCTAGGTGTTCCACTTATTCAATAATAGGCCTTTCATATAACCCTTTATCATGACATACACATCTTATCAAACCAATATCAATCCATCCATCATGGCATACATCTTATCAGGCCACTATAAAAATAAGACTACTTACTCTCCTATGCTAATATTCGATGATTACAAGAATATGTATTACATAGTCTCTCATCCTTTAGTTGTGGAGGATTTCTTTAAGAAGAAATCCTCGCACAAGCTTCTCACCTCAAGAGATTCATAGGCTCTAACACCATATTAGAAAAATAAGAGAAGAGAGTTGTCACACAAAAATGTGTTGATTGTTCTACTTCACCAATGTAATTGTAGATATATAAATACATGAAGGATTTTCCTACAGATAGACACACTACCTTATCACAATCATAACTTGTTGAGATAATATCTCAACTAGATACTAAAATAGGAGGTAATTTATCTCTCATTCAACAACCTCCTAAAAACTCATGAAGTATATTCACATAGAGACACTATCTACCTAACAATATCTAATAAAATAACAAACATTATGTGACTAAATGTTAGCATAGAAGACAAGTATGAATTAATCACTTCAAGAAATATATTGACAAAAATGACCCAAAATCGTTATGATTCTTTTTCCAACATATTATATTATGTTTCCTCTTTCCAACAAATTTTGAATCACCTAAATTGGAACTTCCAGTGAAAATTTATGTTAATTTCAAGATAGCATACCTTTCAAAACTCTGATTTTGAGATTGCCTCGCTAACTCACCTTCCACTTGAGGTAACTCTAAAATTTTCACACCTACAAATATGAAATTTCAACATGTTGTATCATGATACATATTATCCACAATTCCACATGTTTGACAAAATTTGGATGTGACAAGAAAACATTATGGTATCTTTCCCAAAACTTGTTGTTTTTGTCCTTTTCAGGAGAGCGAACTTGTATGCACTGCCACATGTCTAATTTTACAAATCTAATTTTGAAATTTTGAATTGAAATATTGTGTTTCATATTCAATTAAGTATATCTAGTGGCACTCAATTTGGATATTTTTTGTGTCATATCTTACCTTTTACCTAGAACATCTTTTTTAGATTAGTTTTAGGACTAGTCAAAATCCATAACTTCCACACTCTTTATTTCTAAAAGTATAGCAAACTAGAACCTAAATTTTTTACCATAGGTACTTCGCTATGTGTGCTTAGGATTCCAAATACTTTTCTATATGAAAAATTGAAAAAAAATGAATACTGAAAACACCAAGATGACCCATTTGAATGAGACAAATCTAATGATCATATGCTCTAATACCAAATGTTATGTAACAATTTTTTTTTGAGATATTTCAAACTTTGAAATTTTTAATTTGTTGAGAATATATAAGTACTTATGGTAAAAATTTTATACTTTTATACCCTATACTTCTCAAGTTACAAGATGTGCAAGTTAGGGTTTTTTACTAGTACTAAAACTAGTCTCAAACAAGTGTTTCGGGAAATAGTGATGACGATTAACTCACACAACCATATTTGATTCTAGAAAGATCCTATCGAACCCTAAAAAAAGAATAAACAAAACTAAAATAAGAAAATCATTTTACCGATCAATGCACTCTTTCATAAAATTTACTTAAAATGATATATTTTAATCCATTTCTTATCATTTTTTATAATGCTTATGTAGCCCGCAGGGGTGTCGACTGACTGAAAAGCATCGTGTAAATGGAAGGAAATTTGTAAAAAGGAGGTCTCATGTTCAATTTTCACCCCTATTTACTCATTCCCCATGCTTGTGGGCTATGTGGACACACCTGGAGGTTATAGTGGTAGCAGAAGGGAATTGACCCTGTGTCATGCAGGTACGCGAACTGTCAAAGTTATAGATTTTGCCAGTACAAAATAATAATAATAATTCTTATGTCCTACATAAAGGATTTGATTATTGGTTGTCGAGCCTGATTTCTTCTTGATTCAGAGGTATTTTTTTTCAACCGTTTTTATACCCCATGAAGACTTTACACCTTGGAAGAATGTACACTCCTCCACGCGGGGGAGTGTAGGGGGGGGTATCCCCACTACGGGGCCTAGGGGCGATATCCCCTTGGTTGGGGGGTCCGGGGGAAAACAGGCCCCCGACGGGGGTTCGAGGGACAATGTTCCTCGATGGGGGTTCGCCCCCGAATGAAAATTTTCCTTGTAAATGTATATTGTAATTTCATAGTAAATCTGGACCGTTCATTGTAAGGTCGCAAATCTGATGGTAGAAGTTATGTTAGGGTTTTTTTCCCTAGAAGGCAACCCTCTTTTATGAGGGAAATGTATTGTGACTATGTATCATTGCGAACATTGTATTTTGAGAGAAAGAAGAGGAAGTTACAACGGGTGTGTTGTAGGTTGTATCCCTTCATTTTCTAGATAATAATAAAGGAAGGACCTAACAATTTCTCTGGTGGACGTATCCCACACTAGGTGAACCATGTATATCTGTGTCTCTATTGTATTGTGTATATTATGTGTTTTATTTCCACATTTGTTTTATTTTATTACTCCACGATCCTATTTTTCTAACATTGATGTAAGTAAAACTTCCACTAACTTCCACTCATGCCAACTTCTTAAGTATTCTATAATTTTGGATACTTTGGAAGGAGGTTGAAATTTGGAATTTGATTTGCATTTATACTAGCCGTAAACTTTACTCAACAATATAATTCTTTAAAATTTTAAAATACTTTGTGACATACAAATTATTGTGATCAAGGAGATTGTTCATATTGAAATAACTCAATGTAATGAATAGTTGTCACACTAGTGGAGAGCTTGGGTGGATTGAATAAACATCCACCATCTCCAACAACATGCGACACCATCGATTTTCAACTCGGTGGAAACACCGCACCAATTTACTTGGCCTATACTATGCCTAACACTTAGATTCATTTATCCTTTAACAATTTATGATTATTTCTATACTTAGAACATCCAAGAAGTAATATAATGCATCAATACACAATTAAAATGAATATGCAATGTAGGTATCCAAACTGGTCTAATACCCAATTTTTATTACAAAGACAACAATGTGTCAAGTCTGCAACTCATGCCACACCGAAGATGTTTATACAAGGAGATTCCACTAAAGTTTACTGAACAATAACCTATGTGAAATACAATAGACAAACCTTCGTCAAGTCACCTCGCAAAAACCATTCATTATCATAGTTAGAAAGCTAAATGAGCCACTTCTCCTTCAAGCTTCATTTCTATGATACATGTTTCCCCTGCCTCAGTATGTGCGAATTGCAACATCCAACCTCACCACCCAACTCAGCTAGTTCATTGACTACCTTGTCTTCAAGAAAACTCACCCTCTTCTACTCTTCATTGCAAACTCTAGAAGGCATCACAAATTACCCACCATGGTCAAATTGCCCCCTTGGGAGGATTTCACCATGTTTACCAAGATCCTGCCTCAAATGCGTCAGTCCCGTGATTGTGAAGTATGATTGTATCTGCCAATATTCCTTCATTTTGGTATCACCCTTGGCCATATATAGGCACCCAACTCATGAACTGGCACGTCTCCTCACTCTTGGGAGAGATGAACTTTGTTTCGTCATGTTTTTTCTTGTTAACAATTTGAATGACCATCTTTACGTGCATATGAACCTTGGGTGATTTGGGTCAACTTACCTAAGAGCACCCTCCTTGCCGTGGTCACATCCACCGAACCCTTCAACCAATGCCACCTTTCATCCCATTTGACTCAACATTTAGGTGTGCACGTCCCTTGGGTGAGTCAAGCCGAATCACCTAAGCATGTCCTTCTCACACCTTAGTCGTTTCTTCATTTGGTGATGTGCTCATATTATTACCACATATTTCGTCAAGCCAACTTGCCTAAATTGTTTCGTAATCTATATTTGGGTGGAGTCACCCCTTGGTGCATCTCATGCCCAAGGAACCTCAACTCTCCCCATATATGAAGACTTGGTGTCTTCAAGTGCACTGAGCATCATACCTGCCCGATTTCCTTCATTTTGGTCTATGGTGGAAGTGTGTGCACCTAGGTTTGGTGCCCCAAGTATTATATCCTCCCCCACTCCAATTTTTTTTCGCCCTCGACCACATCCACAAAAATATGTTGTCTCCAAGCATTTTCCCAACCTCATGCCTCCATTGTAACTTCTACTAAAAACCTCAAGTTTCGTGCCAAAATGGAAACCCCAAATTATTTTATAGTGTAAACCTTAAGTTTCATGTGAAGTGGAAACCCCAACTTTCCATAACACCTGCAATCATTTGCAACACTATGCAACCATACAAACTGCCCAAAATATTGGTGCGACCAACATGTCTGTTTCGCAACTCTTTCTATAATGTCATGCAAGCTACTTCCACTATCATGATGATCACCTTCTTCCATGTTGTGATGGAAACCATCCTTGTAACCCCAAACAAAACATGAAAAATGTTTAAGTGTTGAATTGTTGTGTCAAACTACTACACCCATACTCCAACTAAACTTTCTCATGCCTCTGTACGCGGTTGCAACCCCCATGTTTTGAACAAGTTTGGTAGATAATCCAACTTCATGTTCAATTCATGAGGGTGTCATCACACAACTGAACATGGTCATTTTTTTCCAATGTCCAACACATGCTCAACACAAAAACACCAAGGCAAGATTGCACTTTTCTCCCTACTGCTTTCATTGTCCAAATCCGTCAAGAAGTTCTTTCACAATGTCCAAGTTTCACACAAATGAATCACTGTACTTTTGGAGTCTGACCCCTTTGTTGTGTCATTTCACACTAACTCATCCAAGTGTCAAATTAGTTTTATGGTCAGTCCAATCATCTTACTCACTTGTACAAAAGAACATCTCTATGTCAAAAATGGTATCCTCCATCTGTGCAACTCGACTCATCTATACAATATCTCGATAAGGTAACTCTTTTTCCCTGTCATGTTGCAATGTTACTTGGAAAATATGTTTTCCTCCAACTTCTTAACTTCATCATCTACTCTGATATGAAATTTGTTGTCACTTACTCCCATCGTTGTACCCAACTCATCATATTATGATCTAATGCCTTAAAATTGATAAAAAAAAATCAATGAATTACAATCCACTTTGAGGGGGAAACCTCGTTTTACAATATATCAAATTCAAAATACAATATGATATGTGATAATATGATCCTAATACTAGGTATTCTTGGTATATATAGGAGACAAAGGGTACAATAAAAATGAAATGGTGCGAGGAAAGGGTTTAGAGCCTACATATAAATATAACACAATAAATGTAATAATTAAATAAGGGGATTAATAAGGGGTTTTATACATAACATGGGATTTGTATGGGGGTTTGTCTAGGTCTTAACATGCCCCTCCCCTTCAAACAAGTGTTGCACTCAACACTTGAAAACCGTGGGCGTGTATGCATGAACACATCATCTTCACATGTTTCATCTTCCATTTGACGAGATACTCAATAATTGCTCAATTTTGTAGCTTCTTAATCCTTATTTAAAGGATTGTTTATGGTTCTATTATAATTTTCCCTTCTCCATTCATCTGTGATAAAATATTTTTCATTGGTATCTTGTCATTGAATATCTTATTTAAGAAAGAAACATGGAATACTGGATGTGCACTTCCTTGTCTCGAATGAATATCATGGGCATGATCTTAAGTAGGTGGAAGACCCTTAGGCATCTCTCCAAATACCTTGGAATGATTGTTGATAACTTTTTGGAGATCCATTGGAGCAGAGGATTTAGATGTTTGAACATATATTGATCTTAATTATGCAATTACACCATGTTGTCCCTTTTTGAGTTTTTTTTTCATGTTGTTAGAGCTTATCACTTTAGATATTTTCCCTTGGATACCTCTAAGCTCAATTTCCTTGCCTTCTAAGGAAAATCTCATGAATAGATATTGAAAATTAAGGGCCATTGTTCCCAATGATTGTAACCATTGGACCCCTGATACAACATGAACACCACCTATTTGTATGGAAATCATGGGACTATCCAATAAATACTCCCCCATGTTGAGCTTAATACTATGGCACTTCCCAGAATAATTTATGGTGCCTCCATTTGCAATAATTACGTGGAAATATGGTGTTGGATATACAAAACAATTGAGATCTTTTGATAATTTTCAATTGATGAAGTTATGGGTACTACCAAAATCAATCAACATTCTTACCTTTTTTCTTTCGATATATCCTTCTATCTTGAGGGCTTGTGGAGTACTCATGTCGGCCAATGCATGACAACATATCATTGGAGTAGTCTCTTCTAGCTCTAGATCTTGTGATGGTTCCAATTCTCGATCTTTTTCCTCTTCATTGTCTATGTAGAATACTTTCTTCTCACTGCATTTATGCCCCTTACTGTACTTGTTGTCACAATTGAAATCTAGTCCCTTTGATTTTGTTTCATACATTTGTTGAGGTGTCAACATTGTCGGTTGAGGTACGTTTGTATTATGAACCCCAAAACGATCTCTATTTTTTATGTATGCTCCCATGATAGACTTATGTGTAGCCTTATTCTTGGCTTGAATATGACGAGCATAGTGTATAGCTTCAATAATGTTTGCAAGATGTTTTAATAAAATCTCATGTTTAATGTCTTTTTTTAATCCACCCATGTAAGCTTGTAACAATTTTTCATCACTTATGTCATCCCCCCTTGTGGCCAATACCTGATTCTTGTCATTTGACTGAAGTAGTCATGTTCCCAAACTTTCCCATATTGTTCTTCTAAGTCTCTTGTAAATAGACCCCAAGTATAATGATAAAAATGGGGCTTCCTTTTAACTACCCATTGATACCATTGATATGGTTTTATCTCAAAGTTCAAAGTTTATACGTGAATCCTTTTCTTAGCATCCATAATATTACATAGTTCAAAATATTGTTCTAATTGGTTCTCCCAGGTAAAGACATTTGTTCCATCAAAATTCTTTAATCCAATTTTAGGAGAGTCGAATTTAGGATCCCCACCATAATTAACTCCACTATTAGAGTTAAATCCACTTGAAAATTGATTATTATCAACAAGTTGTTCACCCTGAATACTACCTTTATTTTCATGAGTTCCTTGCATTTTTATATCTCCTTTAGGGAGTCTCTCATATAGAGCCTGAAAGAACATGGAAGATTATTGGGTATGTGTTATATTATTTGCAATATTGATCCCATGTAATGTACAATGATATGGGAGCAAAGGGAGTTTCGGGGGTTTGAGGGAGGGAGGCCCCGAGGAAAAAAAATTGGTCTATTTTTGGTGGTTTTTTGGCTCCATTTTTTGGCCGTTTTTTGGCACATGTTGTTTTTCAATGCTATTATAATTCCAATTAAGGAATTTGGGTTGTTGACTAATATGGGTCAATGGATTAGGGGTTTGGATGCCGCATGATCCTATATGTATATTGTATTGTAAACAATGAAAAAAATAATAAATAGAAAATTAAAGGTGTGGCTCTAAACAGGTTGTTGATTTTCTTGATTTGGGTTTCTAGGGTAAAATCTCTATGTAATGTGTGTGTGTGCCATTGTATATTTTCTTCTTTTTATTGAGAATATATTTGCAGTAAATAATTGTACAAGGTTAAAATATACATTCAGTATTAGAGCAATTATTGGCTTCAGGGGGATGCCTTTGTGGCTAAGGGCTTGGCTCGAGTCTGCGATAAGCCTTATTATAGTGGGAGGTTTGTGGTATTGATTCTTCAGGTGAAAAGAAATGTTGAGTAGTTCAAAAATAAAGATCAAGAAATTGAATGGGTAAATTTTTTAGCTATAGAAGCTCAAGATGGAATATCTGATGGTAGACAAAGATCAGTGGATCGCAGTGGATCCAGGTACTGCACCTTCAAAACTTTCAGTAGAAGACTAGAAAAAGTTGGACCAGAAGGCGAAGAGCACAATCTGGTTATGTCTCTTAGATTTAGTATTGTTGAATGTGTCAGGGGAAGCTACAACTAAGTAATTGTGGGACAAGTTGGGGAATTTGTATTAGTCTAAGTCCCTAGTAAATAAATTGTTCCTACAGAAGAAGTTGTATAACATGAGGATGAAAGATAAAGACTCAGTGACAGAGCATATGAACACCTTCAATACTGTGGTAATTCAGTTATTATCTATTTATATTAAAATTTTGGATGAAGATAAGTGTATTAGTTTATTTTTCTCTTTACCAGACTCATGGGATAGTCTGGTTGTGTCCATAGGTAGTAATACAACTACTTTAATTTTCTATGATGTTGTTTCATCCTTGTTGTTGGAGGAGATGAGAAAGAACATGGAAGGATAGGGAACATATGCATTATTTGCAAGAGGATGCTCCCAAGAAAGAAACATATCTAAGTCCTCAAGTGGGAGATCTAAATCTAAGGGTAGATACAAATCTCTCAGAAATTTTGTAAATGTATGCTTGAGATGTGGAAAATAAGGGTAGTACAAGAAGTAATGTAGATCCAAAAGCATTGAGAGAGGGAATGGATCTGAAGATGCTCCTTGTACATAAGAAAAAACCTCCTCAGAAGGAGGGAATGTGTACTTGTCTTCATCAATCACACATGCAGATCATGGGGCATGACTGGTTGACTCAAGTGCATCCTTTCATATGACTCCCCAAAGGGAGTGGTTATGTGAATATGAAAGGTATGATGGATGTGATGTTTTCTTCGGTGATGAAACGATAGAAAAAATCATAATATGAGGAAAATTCAAGTTGAATCTCATGGATGGAAGGATTAGAACACTCCCTACTATTCTACACATCCCATATTTGGCCATAAATTTTATTTCTATAAGAAAAATGGATGATGCAGGGGTAAAAAAAATTGTTTGACAAAGAAACATGCAGAATGGTTTGAGGAGCAATGGTGTTGTTTAAGGGAGTTCATATTGGAACTATGTATAAGCTATAGGGAAGCACTATTAGTGATGGGTGTAATGGTTCCATTACTCCTTATATTGGGGATGAAGAAGTAAAAAATCATATAGTCTCTGGAGAAAAGGCTATGTTGTGGCATCAAATACCGGGGCATATCGGAGAGAAGAGATTTTGACTGCTACATGGTAAAGGTATGGTTGAATTTATGTCTAACTTCTCTTTGGATTTTGTTTTCTATGAACATTTTTTATATGAGAAGAAGAATCGGGAAAGATCTCCTTATCGTGCAATAAGGGTAGAGGGAATTTTACAGTTGGTGCACATTGATATGTTTGGACCTATGTTGGTTCCATCACTGGGAAAATCTATGTACGGTGTCTCATTTATAGATGAAATGTCAACAAATACATGGATATATTTCCTCAGGAAGAAATATGAAGTATTTGATAGGTTTAAAGAGTTAAAGGCTCTTGTGGAAAATCAAATAGAGAAAATAATTAAGGCATTGAGTATGAATAATGCTGGAGAGTTACATGGAAATGAATTCAGATATTTTTGTAAGAAGTGTGGTATATAAAGGAAGAAGAATACTCCATATAAACCTCAACATAATGGATTTCCAGAAAGGATGAGCATGACGTTGATGGAAAAAGCAAGGTGCATGCTCAGTGGTGCTAGTTTAGGACAAGAATTATGGGAAGAGGTAGTGGGTATTGCATGTTACCTGGTCAATCGATCACCCTCATCAACACTAGATAAAAAGAATCCACATGAGGTATAGATTAGTAAGAAACCCTCTCTCACACATCTCAAGGTATTTGGATGTAAGGCCTATGTTCATGTTCCAAAGGAAAACATGATTAAGCTAGATAAAAAGGTTGAAAATTTTATCTTTAGTGGGTATAAATATGGTCTGAAAGCTTATAATATTTGGAACCCAGAAACTGAGAAGGTAGTGTATAGTCAAGATGTGGTATTTAGAGAAATCAAACATGTTGTCAAAAATGAATTCCTACCAAGGAAGGAATAACTAGAGATAATAGAGTTTGAGTTAAAGGATGATGAATTAGACTCTACAAAAGAATGTGAATCAGAAGAATAAGATCCTCATACTCTAGTATTGAGGAGATTGGTTCAGGAAATAAGTAAATATGAAATGTACACTTCACATAATTTCCATTCAAATATTTATTTCTCTATTACTGATGATGATCCTAAAAGTATTAGGGCGGCAGTGGATTCAGAGGATGGAAAACTCTAGAAAATATCATGGCTGAAGAAATGGAAACCCTAGAAAAGAATGAGACTTTGGATTTAGCGGATCTGTCGAATGGAATAAATCCCATTAGAAACAAATGGGTGTTTAAAAAGGAGTCGAATGGAGAAGGAAAAGTGGAGAAATACAAAGCTCAGTTAGTAGAAACATGTTATTCCTGGGTTGAGGGAATTCACTTTGGTGAGATTTTTTTTCATGTTGGCAAGTTATTTTTATTTTAACTCTTGCTACTACATTTGATTTTGAAGTAGAAAATATGGATGTGAAGACAACATTCCTACATGGTGATTTGAGAGAATAAATCCACATGAAGCAACCAAAAGTCTTTGTTGTGAAGGGAAAGAAGGAGCTAGTATGAAAGTTGAAAAAGTCCTTGTATGGGTTAAATAAATCACCAAGGATGTGGTATAAAAAAATTGATACTTATATGTTGGGACTTGACTTCACAAGGAGTAAACCCAACCACCGTGCATATTTCAAATTAATTGGTGATCACCTTATTTATTTGGTCTTGTATGTGGATGATATGTTGCTAATAGGAAACAACAAGGAGATTATACAGGATGTGAAAATGTAGTTTTCATGTAAGTTTGACATGAAGGATCTTGGTGTTACAAATTTCATTTTGGGCATGAAAATTAAAAGAGATCGGGAAAACAAGAAAATTTGTTTAAATCTGATGAAATATGTCAAGACAATATTGTAGAGGTTTAATATGCAGGAATGTAAATCAATCAAGGTTCCTATTCTTGTAGGTGTAAATTTATTTGTGAATCAGTGTACCAAGACACGGGGAGAGGAAGAGGACATATATCATGTTCCATATGCGAATGTGGTTGGAATTTTGATGTATGCAATGGTATGTACTAGAACGAACATTGCACATGTAGTGGGAGTTTTGAGCAGGCATATGTCAACACCAGGGAAGGAGCATTGGACAACAACAAAGAGGGTTTTCATGTATTTGCGTGGCACTACTAGTTATGGATCGTGCTACCAAGGAATACCAAGATTGGATAGAGTGTTGGACATACATGGATTTTTTTATGCATACTAGGCTGGAGATATGGATCGCAGAAGATATACAAGTGGGTATGTGTTTAACGTGTTTGGAGGAGCAATTAGTTGGATGAGAAAAAGATAGTTTGCAGTGGCACTCTCGACTACAGAAGTTGAATACATGGTATGCACTCATGCAAGAAAGGAATAAGTATGGTTACATATATTGTTTTCTAGTATTGGGTTGGTACAACAAGTTGTAAGGATAGATTGTGACAGTCAGATTGCAATCTTCTTTGCAAAGAACCTGACTTATTATTCAAAGACAAAGCATATTGATGTTCAATATCATTTTTTGAGAGACATGGTTGAAGACAAGAAGGTGTGGTTGATGAAGGTGGATACTTTGGATAATGTTACAAATTCATTAAAAAAAATTGTGAGCACTAAGAAGTTCTCTTGGTGTAGAGGATCTATGGGCATTGTTGCCCTAGATTGTTGACTATGTAATAATGTAACCCCCAATATGCACAGAAAAAAACAAGTGGGATATTGTTTGGTATGTGTTATATTATTTGAAAAAATGATCCCATGTATTGTACACTAATCTAGGAGCAAAGGGGATTCGAGGGTTTGGGGGTGAGAGCCCCTGAGAAAAAAAATTGTTCTGTTTTTGGTGGGTTTTCGACACCTTTTTTTTCCAATGGTATTCTAATTCCAATTAAGGAATTAGGCTTGTTGACTAATCTGGGTCAATGAATTAGGGGTTTGGATTCCATGGGATACTATATGTATATTGTATTGTAAATAATGAAAAAAATAACAAATATAAGATTAGAGTTGTGGCTCTAAATAGGTTGTTGGTTTTCCAGATTTGGGTTTCCAAGGTAAAATCTCTTTGTAATGTGTGTGTGTGCCATTGTATCTTTTTTGTTTTTTTATTGGGAATCTGTTTGTAGTAAATAATTGTACAAGGTTAAAATCTACAAAGACATGGAATTTTGCAATTCCTTCATGGAATTTTGTATTTCCTTTTCATTTCCATCCATCTTCTTCTCCACCCATTCCCTACTTTCAATGATCTTCTTTTCCATCTGGTTATAAATATCTTGGATTTCATCTTGAGTCATGGTTGATCACTCTGGAGTCTTAGTGTGTGAAATAATTTTTGGAGGATCCCTTGGAGCCATGTGACAAAACAATAATGCTCCTCCTTTTCCTCTTTATCACAAATTTTGAATCACCTAAAATAGATATTCCAATAAAAAGTTATGCCAATTTTAAGTTATGTACCTTTCAAACCCTTAATTTGGAGTTTGTCCTCCTTCCCGACCTTTCTTATAATGTATTATTGCAATTTCAGACCTTCTGAGTATAAAAATTTTGCATGTAGTACTCTGATATGTCCTCTCTATAATTCCATGGGTCTGACAAAAAATTGAAGTGCCAAGTGAAAGTTATGATAACTTTCCCAAACCTTGCTTCTTTTTCAACTTTTCTGGAGAGAGAGAACTTGTACAAAATGTTGTGTTTCCATATTTGATACCTAAATCTAAAAATTGTACTAGAAATACTATGGAATGTCCTCTTTCAAATGAAACTAGTCTCACTAGATTTGGATCCTCTCTAAAGAAGATATGACAATTTTACCTAGAACACATGTTTGAGACTAATAATAGGACTAGTAAAAAACCCTATCTTCCATAGGGTGTATCTCCAAAAGTATAATGACCCGGAAGATGAAATTTCTACCGTAGATACCTTGAAATTTCTTCTAAATAACATTTAAGTTTAGCCATCTAAATCATCCCAAAATTATTTTATAGAGAAAAATCTAATATGACTTGCGCATAGAACAAAAACCCTAGGATCAATGCTTTTATACCAAATGTTATGATCAAATGCCTTAAAAATGATATAAAATCAATGAATTACAGTCCAATTCAAGGGGGAAACCTGTTGCAATATATTCAATTCAAAATGCAATATGATTATGATCCTAAGACTAGGTCTCCTTGGTATATAAATATGAGACAAAGGGTACAATTAAAACGAAAGGGTGTGATGAAGGGGTTCAGAGCCTACATACAAATATAATACAAGAAATGTAATAATTCAATAAGGGGCTTCATAAGGGATTTTATACATAACATGGGATTTGTATGGGGATTTGTCTAAGGCTTAACACATCCCACATCTAAGCTATTTGAAAAGTCAAGGAAATCACCGCACGTCTACCACCCATGCAACCAATCAAATATACTCTACTCTCTTCACTCATCCCACAAAATGTAGGATCCATGGGACTACTTCATCATTGTTGCAACTTTTCCCTCCATGGAACCATGGTTCGTTGACAAGTATGCCCAAGTCAAGTGTGATCTTGGCTTCATTGATCAATCTCCCATCTTCTTCGTCATCTTTCTATGAAATTCCCCAAGTGCACAAGTCTCTCACATCCAACAATTGTCACCACATTGCTACTTTGTTCATGTTTCATTTCAACCTGTCTGTGCAATCCTCTTATCTGTATAAGTCAATGAATGCCTCCATAGGAGTCTTAACATAATATCCAAATTTATCCAAGGTAAACGAGCCACCATGGCTCTCGTTTGTCTCTTGGAATGAACCATCTTGTTTTTTCCCCAATTCGTTTCATCCTTTGGATTTCTATCATGAAAATCAATTCATCACATGACGACTCAATAAAAATGGTTAAGACACCCATCCTCCAAGTATGAACCTCAACCAACCTATCAAACAAAGCACGTGTCTTACTATAGTTTTTGGTGCAACAAGCCCTTCAACACACCTCGTAAAAGAGATAGACAACAATCAAATTCATCCCCATATCTACAACCAAGTTTTCCTAAGTCCCCTTCTTGAACTAACCCAAGCAAGTTTCCCCAAGTCCTCATCCACATCACCCTCCCCATGGAGCTCCAAACTATTTTGTGACTCCAATGAAGCTTTCATCACTTGTAACTCCCCCAAGTCTGCGATGGAAATAGGTCATACTTGTCTTCAACCAAGTCTCCCCACCTCCCTTCAAAGAAACCAACGAAACAACTCAAATCCTGCAAAGAACTTGAAACAATCGTGCTCATTCATGACATATTTGGAAACACCATGGTTCAAGTCATCATGTTGTCAAAAGTTTGCAACTCACCCCAAACCACCAAGTCTGATTATGAACTGAACCTTCTTGTTATGGCTCAGGAGCAAGTTCTTCCTCATCAAATTTCGGTTAAGTAAAAAACAATGACGTGCCCGAGTCACAAAACTCCAACCAAATTCCCTATCCATACCTTATTTTTCTTCGTCACTAAGGCACCAAGCTCCATGACACACTTTGTTACATCAATTTGTCGCTACAATCCAAGGTTTGTAACCCAACAATCATGTATATTAAATCCTAGGATAGGCACATCTCGACAAGGTGCATCCAAACTATTCACATCAAATCTCCAACTCAAATTTGAGATATGAAAAACTCTATCTAAGTCACCTTATCCATGCAACTATCTGATCCCATATTCACGAAACTGTCATCTTCGCACCCTAGCTACTTCCACATCAAGACACCATGCACACACACCCCGACTGTTAATTCATCTTGTTGTTACCCACTTGTGTAACTCTGTAAAGAGTCACCTCGTCTGAATGTTGCGATCCTTATCCACAACCCAACTGACTCAACTGATGTTCTCAGTGATGCATGACACAAAGTTGTCATGGTGAAAATAGGCTATGATATATGCGATATGATATATCATGTCATGATGGTGACAAATCCCACTAAATCATCCACCAAACCAACTTCCACTTTTTTCTCTGATGTGTGATCTATCATGTTCTCTGATACCAACTGTCATGACGATGAAAATGGTGAAGAGCTCACCAACTGCACAACAAAACGAACCCAAAAATGTCCCTTG
>ML825027.1:14562-26735 GCA_009831015.1 Picea engelmannii
ATCCTTAATGAGGTTTAAGTAATTAATTACCAAAGAATGGTATTCTATGAAATATTAATTAAGTATTTTAATTAGATTATAGGAGAGGGACAAATGTCATTCTCCAGTCCCCCGGATGGGGTGCCTAATCGAACATGAAGGACACAATACAACATAGAACCACCTGGTCAAGCCACATGGCCACAGGTGGCAATCTCACTTCATGTCCATCCTCTCAGCAAAGAGCCACTCGGTCAGACCACATGTCCACAGGTGGCAGTCTCACATCCCGTCACCTTGGCATTTGCTGGTTGGCAAATTCTCCGTCGTCACCTTACCTCCCACACGCGCACCCGACAGCTTACATGCTTCAACACCTTACCTCCCTCATGCAAGTCTTCATGGCGCTGCACGACGAGACATATCGGTCACCTCCGCACCATAATGAAGAGTTCTCTCATGCTCCCTTATTTTGAAACGACCTCCCGGGAGCTCATTTCATTCACAGCTCTGATTCACAGACCTAGTGCGTTTCTTACTGGAAAATTTTGGATTTCGCTGGTGCTTACCCTCCCTCCTGGTGGTTTCTGGTGCGCATAGACCCTCCCTTCACACCACGGCTCAGGGGTAGATCAAGGCATGGTGCAGCCTGGTATCGGGCCCAAGGTAGGGAACCTCCTCCTTCAGTTCAGTTGCGTACGACCCAAAACCCTTCTCCAACCTTTTCCCCCCATTGCACTTCAGCTTATCCCCCTCCTCTGGCTCCCATGGACGCCCAACCACCGGGAGAAGTCTTTCCCCCTCCCCTTACCCGCTTAGTCATCCCTTCTCCGTCAAAGCCAAAAGTGGACCCTGAAACTGGCCTCTCCGCCCTCTCAAACCCCTTCAGGTGTAGAGTTGAATGGTTTGATCTGATGGGTAATTCAATTGGCTATGCNCCCGCCCCCGTAGTTTCACCCTCATCCCCTCACTTGGACTCTTCTTCATCCTCCTCTCTCTCCCACCAACCTTCTCCCTTGATTTTCAGGGACATAGAGCGGGTTGAGCTCTCGACCACTCTTGACAGCATCAAACAGGAGTTGGAGGACATAAAAATGACCATGCGTGAAGTGCAGTCAAGGGAAGATGATAGATGGCGCAGGGTGGATAACATGATGGCATTTCTGCAAGACCTGAGAAGGGCCATGGCCGATCGAGAAAAAGGGAAAGCACAGGTAGCACAGGTCTACGCCAGACTGCATCTTGGTCCAGGTCACTAATGCTTTCCCATGTTTTTTCTTTTCTTAATCATTATTTTGGCCCTGCGTGGCACAGTAGAATGTATGCCTTCTTGCATTTGACACTTTGCCCTGAGTGGCCACAAAGACAAAATTTCATCTTACAAACTAGACATCATGCAAAGGTGGTTTCCCAACTAGGCACCGTTACCCCTCTTTTGACTTTGGACACCTAGCAGAAGTGGTTTCCCAACTGGGCACTAATGCCAGGTAGTCAGATAACTCTCAGGCATCTATTTTGTTGATCAGGATTTAATACAAAACCTAAATTACAAAAAAAAAAATGTCATTTTCCAGTCGAGGAAGCCTAAGCACCCTACGGTGACATGGCGAGTTGATGTTGACTAAGAGCATCAATGTGATGAGGCGTGTTAATCTTCAATTGGTTGACGAGTTGAGTGGGGTCCAATATGACTGGTAAACCTCAGGCGTCGAATGGATCTTAACCGTAGGTTGAGAGATCTTGCATGCATCAAGATCGTCCATCGAGGGAAAGGGAATATTCCTTGATACCTTGGAATCAGAGTGGAGAGACTGTGCAAATTGCTCAAAATCCGAATGGATGGTATCGAGGGGGAATATTTCTTGATACTATATTCGTCAAAGGAAAGCGAAGAGTGTGTTGGGATAAGGCTCGAGTTATTATGGATGCAAGCCTGTGTGGACCGAGGTTCCACTGTGGCAGGCTAGGCTAGTGCCACATCAAGACCAGGGTGTCAACACATCAATTGGCATGGACAATGAGAGGTCACAAGGATGCCAAGTGTAATTAAGAGAGGTGTTGCCTATGTGAACCCGAGAACTCCGGAAGGTCATAACTCTTTCCCCAAAGCTCATTTTTGTGTAAAATTATCGTCGTTGGAAAGCTCTTGATGAGCAAAAGACGGTGGAGTTGTGATAGTGATGATTCGGTATTATTAGAAGAAGTGAAAATTTAATACCCCATCTCCTAAAAGGTACTTAGGGGGTTGGGTGTGTTACAATTTCTAGGACTTTTCACTGGTCAAACTCCTAGTTTAGGAAAAATTTGTTCCAACTCCATGCTACTCTTTACTCACCAAAAATTCTTAAAAAATATAAGTCTTGATAGTTGTTCAAACCATAAACAATATGTCATAAATGCTTATTTGTATTAAACAAAATGACATGATGAACCTACTTGAAAATGGGCTCGTCATTTTTCTCCCCTACTGGATTTCAACGATACCTATAGAGAAACCAAATTCTTGCAAAGGGAGTTAAAATTTCCAATCCCAGGACTCATGGTTCTCTCCCCGCATTGAAAATGGGGTACACCTCTCCCCCACCTTTTGTCAGAGGTGAGGTTCGTCTAATTAAACAAACTTTTAGTTACTTTATCTTCTTACTCCTTTGTGCACACATGCATACACCTATGCATAAAAAGTGAATAATGGTTCATCTTTTGTCCATTGTTGCCAATGTTCTTCCATGTTGAAAGGCAAGGATTGTTCAATACCCTTTTTTGAACAATGACAACCATGGAGGGAAAATTATAAAATTCAGTAAAGGGTAGTTATAATATGGGAGTCATAAATTTGTATTTCATCTTTCTCTCTCTACCCCCACAATCCGCACCATGAACTATTTATATTATAAGCTCCAATAATAATAAATACACTATAATGATGCCTTCCACAAATGAAATCAAGCATCAAAATAATTTCCTTCTTTCTTTCATCATGTCCAATGACTCTTTCTTTTCATTAGTTTGGGATGGTGTATATAAATTGCTTCTTCTTCACCTTCACAAGTAATGTGCTCCTTCCAAGTGTCATTATGTTGACCAATGCCAATATCATGCAACTCAAGGGAAACATCTATCTTATCCAAAGGCATGTTAGATTTGGCACATTCTTTTGAAGATCACATGTGTTATGTTTGTCACAATATTCGGTGAACTCCATATTTATAAAAAACTCTCCCTAACATCAATGTCATATTTAATCTATTTTCCGTACCCATACAAGTTCCTTTTATATGTTCATAAAATAGCAATGACACTCATCAAATCCAAGCAATATACATTCACGATGCACCATAGTAGGTTCCAAAACTCTTGTGTCTTATTGATATTCACGTGATATTGCCCTATTAACTAAGGGTGAATTATTTTCCTATGTAGATGGTGCAACCTACAAGTACATGAGTTTGTGTAAGGAAAACCGGTCCATTTTCCCCATGATTGTATTTCGAGTTACTTAGTCTATTGGATTTGTCTCTACATAAGGTGGAACCTTGCTTGGACTAAAAACAATTTTCCTTAGAGTGTCACGTGACCACCCGGGTGCTAAGTTGTGTGATGTCTAGTTCTACTAAAGTAGAGGTTTTTGTGCCCTTAGGCATACCTTATACTTTGGATAAGAGACATATATTGCACCATTAAATTTATTTTAGGTGTTTAAAGCAATATTATCAATGTTACTAATGTGAACTTTATTTCAAGATGATTGTGATGATTTATGATATGGAAAACTTCCATTAAATAGCGATGAAGTTAAGGATTGTCAAAGTCAGTCGAGTATAAGTCACCACTCAAGCCACTCAATTAAATATTGATTAAAGTTCACTAAGGGAACAACAATAATGTCTTTTCCATATTCATGGATTTATGGATTTGGTAAGTCTCCTTAGGTTATAAATAATTGACTACTCTTGTAAGGAGTCATTTCCATCTTCATCACAATTTATTTATATTCATGGATTGAATTTATAGGGCATACGAGTCATGTCCTAGTGTTGCAGTACATGCTAGTCATGGATTAGGGTTGCACCGTGTATCATCTTTTAGGAAAGAATAGTACTACCCGATCTCCTTATGTACTCATTATCATAGTGTATCATTTTCTCACCATTATTCTTTGTTGTTGGGATTATTTTAAGAAATCTTACAAATAAGTGTGTCTCATGTCCTTGTTTTCACATCTCTCTATGTCCCCTTTTGCATCATTTCATATCCCAAGTACGTTTATTTCATCCCATGTGTGTCTTATTTTATGTCTCACTGTATCCCAATTCACATTTTGATGTGTCCATAGCATTATTATTTGCATCCCATCATTTCCTGTGTGTCCCAATTCATGTCTAGTGTCTATATTGACATGCTATATGAGGGTGAAGGTTCTTGTTTTGAAGTTGTTGAATTTATTTTCTTTGATTGAATCTCATATGCTCTCAACTATAAGTTGTTTTTGATATAAAGGCATACCTATAATATGTGAATCAATGCACACCTCCCTTTTCCAACATGTTTTCATTTCATTCAGTCGCATGTGCTTGTAAAAAGAGGAAGTCAAATTATGGAAGGAATAGAAAGGGTGAGTGGGGCTCGATTGGAGAAAAAATCGTCCTCAGCTCCATAAGAGAAAGGGCCAGTTTAGAACAGATACACGACATGGGGCTGAGAATTGACTTATGTCTCCAGAACGTAAGCATCTCTTTAGCTAACATATCAGCCAAGGAAGAAGAGCTCTTGTTCGCGCTAAGGAAAAAGAGCTAGCTTTTGTTCCAGGCTTTATTCTATGTTGAGCTTACGGTTGGTTTGTTTCCTTACCTGCCTGAAGGAGGCCCTTGAATGATGGGAAACCTCTGACTGAGCCAAGCCCAAGCATCTATATATTCGAAATGAGAGTAGGGGAGACATTTTCAGGCATGTCAAAGAAAATTAACAAGATGGGTGCCATGTAGTATTTCCATTCCCAAGAGGCAGGGGAAGGTGGGAGGGAGCGCGTGAAATTTTCGTTCTTTCTGCAACAATCAATGCCCAAGGGAGTGAATGAAGTGTTCATTGATGATGGAAGGAGTGCATGAAGTGTTCATTCTCTCTACAACAACCAATGTCCGAGGGAGTGCATGAAATGTTCATTCTCTCTACAACAACCAATGCCCCAATTCATTATTCAGGGTGTAATGCTATCAGATTAGGTAAATCCACTACCCACTGTTTATAACAAGTTGAGGGAAATTCAAATCATAAAGGTGGTGGGGAAAAACAAAAATCATAGAGGCGATGGAGAAAAATCTGATCAGATCATATATAAAAAATCTTGAAGTCGACGAGGAACTGGTCGACAGTTATTGGAACGCACGATAATAGTTGGTGTGCAGAATGCTCGATCGATAGTTGTTGGTGTGCAGATACAAGGTAGATACAAAGTGGTTTCGTTGATAGGTTTTGCCCAATTGACAAGTTTCGGGCAAAACCTATCCCTATATACATGCCTTCGGCATAATGATTTAATTATTTTTATTAATTTAATTATTAAATATTGTTTTTATAATATTTAAATATATATGAAATTGATGATTAATATAAGTCTATTTTATAACACACTTATCATGAGAGAAAAAACTATGCATATATAAATGCAATACCCCACTAACATTTAGTGTATTTCACACCATTAGAGAAAAAAACCATGTGTATGTAAATGCAATTATGAAATTTTACCACATTGACACACACACACACACACACACACACACACACGTCAATTGGGTTAATCTTGTGTGGCTAGGAGGAATGATTGTTATCCTCCCCACTCGAGTTCAATTCCCGCGAGTGACACGTTGAACACATAATGAGTATATTGTTGTAATGGCTTCGAGCCCTGTTTTTGCCCAGCCTTATGCCATGTAGATTCTAGGGTTTACCCTAGGTACCATCCTCAAAATGAATGGAAGTACTTGGGGGTTTTCCTCGGGCTTTGTAATCTGAATACAAAATAGACACACACACACATGCCCACATTAATTATGAGAAACAAGTTTTACACTGCCACCCCAAGGATTAAATATCAACTTTCTATACAACATTGGATGAACAAACACATACACATATAAGGAAATGAAATGAATTTAACATCGAAAGTTGATTGAACTATTGTCAGTTCCCTCTTCATCTTCAGAACTCTCCTCTTCCACACTTTGTCAAAACATAATAAATGAACATGAGTTCAATAAAAAAATGTCAATGTTTAAAGATGTAATAAAAAACATATAGGTTAAATAGTGGTCGATACCCTCTGATCCCTTCGAGTCACCCTCGTAATCATCAATGTGGAAGAATATAGTATATTCAATGAATGAATGAATAATTCCTACTATTTATACGTAAAACAAATAAACATATAATTAACAATTAATTATTTGGGGCATGGGCCCCAAATCTGCCACCATTCCTTAGGGCATACTTTTATTCTTTGTTAGTGGGCTCATGGTTATAGTCACTTAATTATATGCAATAATAGAAAACCATATTTAATAATGGAATATATTAATCTAGTATATTAGCATAATAAATGAAATTATATTGAAAAACTTACAAAGCATCCTCTCATCGAGGATCTCTTGGCTTGACCAGAAGAATGTGTAAATGTTAATTTCTTTGCACCTAATCATGCCTATACACAAGATAAGATAATATTAGTTAAGTTTATCAATGCCCAAAATTAAATGACCATAAAAGTAGCTCAATGGTACTAAAACATTACATCAAATAAAGATAACATCTTAAAAGCATATCAAAATGCACTATTAAGTACACAAAATACATGGAATATAATGTATGCATAATTTGACATGAATATGTCAAATCCCGCTTGAGCGATTGGATTTAGAAGGTTTCGTTCTATAAGACAGGCAAGATTGAAAACTTGCGTTAGTTGAGAGGAGACACCCAAAAAATCCAGCCATGTTAAGGGTTGGTGCGGCCCAGGCCGGGTGTGATCCCTTGGTGATTTTGACGGCTTAGATGCCCTTGGATACATGATTTCTTAGACCACATGCTAGTCTCGCAGGTAAAGAACATGCTAACAAACAAACAAATAATTATTTGACGTGAATATTGAAAATACACACACATAACATCAACATATGCAAAGATGCAAATACAAACATCAAACCACTCTTTTTGTTAGCTTAGTTTGGTGTGAATTGTATTTTGGTATGAGGAATTCGGAGTGTGGTCTATAATTACCATATTTTGCATAACATCTTCTAGTAGAATTATCAGTGAATAATAATATAGAGCTAGCTCAAAATGCAACTAAAGAGAGGTTAGCATGGCTAGGAGAACAAGCCACAATGAGTCTCCTCATAAATATTTCTCATTACACTATGAATGGAGGAGGATAAGAGGAGGATCCTATACTATACATAGTAGTTGGAAGATAGAATATGAAACTTGCGTACATTTCAATGTATTTTAGGTTGTGTTAGTAAGTTGTTCATCTACATCCAACAAACACAACCTAAATGCATTGGAACTGCTTATCCCTTACTACGATTGACTAGATGACCTAGACTGTGCATCCATGGAAGGACAATGAAAGGATGCATGAGGCCAATGGTGGGAAGGGGATGGTTTAATGTTAGATAGAGTGGGACAAATATTTTAATGGTGTGACATGACTCTATGGGTGTGTGGTTATAGAACATGTGTTATTGGATGGTGATCACAAGGATACATAAATGTATGCTGACAGGAGTGGGAGTTTAATTATCATTTGTGTAATTTCAAATGATACCTTTCCCACTAATGTGGTATGCATATTTCAAATTATATTAAACACATGTAACTTGATTAAATTGTTATATTGTACCTAGTTTAATTTATTTTTGCATTGAAAGAATTCTATTGGAACGAATATTAAGAGGGACAATACTATAATAAAGGGAACCACATCCCATTCCATGAGATTTAAATTACAATAATTGTAGATTTTAACCTTATACAATAAATTATTGCAAATAGAATCTTAATAAAAACAAAAAAGATACAATGGAACACACACATGCATTACACAAAGATTTTTACCCTGGAAACCCAAAACGGGAAACCAACAACCTATTTAGAGTCACATCTCTAATTTTCTATTAATCATAAATTCAATGTTTACAATATATATATATATATATATATATATATATATATATATATATATATATATATATATATATATATATATATATGATCTCGCAACATCCAAAACCCCTAATCCATTAACCTGGATTAGTCAACATCCCTAATTCCTTAACTAGAATTAGAAAACCATCGACAAAAATCATGTGTTGAAAAACCACTAAAAATGAACACAAAAAATGCCAATTTTTTTTTAGGGGGGCGAATGCCCCCGAATCCCTGCACATGGGGGTGGGTGCGGGATCATGCCCCCTTTTGAACCCCAGGGTAGGGGGGGATTCACCCCTCCTGTAACCCCTCTTCCAGGGGGGGGGAAGCAACCCCCCCCACCCCCCCTGTGACCCCCTCGTGCACTCGACACAACACAAACACTAGCTCTAATTATGCAAAGAATATAACATATACACAACATTCTCCTACTTCTTGTTTTCTTTGCATACAGGGGTTTACAGGGTTACATAGTCAACAATCCAGTGCAAAGAATATAACACATACACAACATTCTCCTACTTGTTGTTTTCTTTGCATACAGGGGGTTACAGGGTTACATAGTCAACAATCCAGGGCAATAATGCCCATAGATCCTCTACACCAAGAGAACTTCTCAATGCTCACAAATTTTGTTAATGAATCTACAACATTCTTCAAAGTGTCCACCTTCATCATCAACACCTTATTTTCTTCAACCATGTCTCTCACAAAGTGATATTGAACATGAATATGCTTTGTCTTTGAATGATAATCCAAGCTCTTCGCTAGGAAGATTGCACTTTGACTATCATAATATATCCTTACAACTTGTTGTACCAACCCAATACCTAAACACAATCTTTGAAACTATATTGCTTCCTTGATTGCATGAGTGGTTGCCATGTATTTAGCTTCTGTAGTTGAGAGTGTCACTACAGATTGTCTTTTTCTCATCCAACTGATTCCTCCTCCAAATAGGTTAAACACATACCCACTTATAAATATTCTGTGATCCAAATCTCCATCCCATTTTGCATCAACAAAGCCATGTATGTCCAACACTCTGTCCAATCTTGGTCTTCCTTGGTAGCACAATCTGTAACTAGTAGTGTCACACAAATACCTGAAAACCCTCTTTACTACTGTCCAATGCTCCTTCCCTTAGTTTCAACATATACCTGCTCAAAACTCCCATTGCATGTGCAATGCCTGGTCTAGTACAGACCGTTGCATACATCAAAATGCCAACCGCACTAACATATGGAACATGGTACATGTCCTCTTCCTCTTCTTGTGTCTTTAGACACTGATCCATAGATAACTTTACACCTATAGGAATAGGAACTCGAAATGGTTTACATTCCTGCATATTAAACCTATGCAATATTGTCTCGACATATTTCCTCTGATTTAACCATCGTTTCCTGTTTGCCCGATCTCTTTTAATTTCCATGCCCAAAATTGATTTTGCAGCACCAAGATCCTTCATGTCAAATTTAGAGGACAACTAAGTTTTCACATCATGGATAATCTCCTTGTTGTTTCCTATCAACAACATATCATCTACATACAAGACCAAATAATTGAGATGATCACCGATTATTTTGAAATACATGCATTGATTTGTTTTGCTTCTTGTGAAGCTAAGTCCCAACATATAAGTATCAACTTTTTGGTACCACATCCTTGGTAATTGCTTTTACCCATACAAAGACTTTTTTAGCTTGCATACTAGCTCTTTCTTTCCCTTCACAGCCAAGCCTTTTGGTTGCTTCATGTAGGTTTATTCTTATAGATCCCCATGTAGAAATGTGTTCTTCACATCCATTTTTTCTACTTCAAAATCAAATGCAACAACAATAGATAAAATAAATCTAATATAATTTGACTTGGCAATATGAGAAAAAATCTCACCAAATTCAATTCCCTCTACTCAGGAATAACCTTTTGCTACTATTGGGGCTTTGTATTTCTCCACTTTACCTTCTGCATTCAACTTCTTCTTAAACACCCATTTTATACCAATGAGATTTCTTCCAGTTGGAAACTCCACTAGATTCCAAGCCTCATTCTTGTTTAAGGCTACCATTTCTTCAACCATGGCCTTTTCCCAAATTTTCCATCCTTTGAATCCACTGCCTCCCTAACATTTCTAGGATCATATTCAATGATAAACAAAGCAAAATTTGAACATAAATTAGGTGGAGTATACCTTTATGGTTACCTTCTTTCCCAAACCAATATCCTCAATACTGGGGTATGAAGATATTTTTCTTCTGATTCATGTTCATCTGTAGAGTCTGATTCATTATCCTTCAACTCAAAACCTATTTTCTTTGGTTCTTCCTTCCTTGGTAGGACTTCATGTTTGACAACATCTTTGATTTCTCTAAATACCACATCTCGGCTAAACACTACCTTCTTAGTTTTTGGGTTCCAAAGCTTATAACCTTTCAAACCATCTTTATACCCAATACAGATACACTTTTCAACCTTTTTATCTAGCTTACTCATGTTTTCTTTTGGAACGTGAACATAAGCATCATTGATGAATACCCTGAGATGTGTGAGAGAGGGTTTATTACCAGTCCATACCTCGTGTGGAGTCTTTTCATCCAGTACTGATGAGGGTGATCGATTGACCAAGTAACATGTAATACCCACTGCCTCTTCCCATAATTCATTTCCTAACCTAGCACCACTGAGCGTGCACCTTGCTTTTTCCATCAATGTCTTATTCATCCTTTCTACAACTCCATTCTGCTGAGGTGTGTATGGAGTATTATTTTTCCTTTCTATACCACACTTCTTATAGAATTCTTCAAATTCATTTCCGTATAACTCTCCACCATTATCCATCCTCAACACCTTAAATATTTTCTTTGTTTGATTCTCCATGAGAGCCTTAAACTCTTTAAACCTATCAAATACTTCATATTTCATCCTAAGGAAATATATCCATGTATTCCTTGAGAATTTATCTATAAATGAGACATAGGACACAAGTTTTCTCAGTGATGGGACCAACATAGGTTCAAACACATCACTGTGCACCAAGTGTAAAATTCCCTTTGCCCTCGTTGCACCAAAGGGGAACCTTACCCGATTATGCTTCCCATATACACAATGTTCACATAAATCAAATTCCAGAGAACAATTAGACATACCTTCAACCATACTTTTTCCACATAGTACTTGAATACCCTTCTCTCTGATATACCCCAGTCTTTGATGCCACAACATAGTCTTTTCTCCAGAGACTACATCAGTTTTTTCTTCTTCAACTCCAATCTCAAGAACAACGAAAATATTTCACCCGTCACTAATAGTGCTTCCCTCTAGCTTATATAAAGTTCCAAACTGAACTATATTCAACAACACCATTGCTCCTCGAACCATCCTGCAGGTTTCTTTCTCAAACACTTTTTTTACCCTTGCATCGTCCATTTTGGTTACATAAATCAAATTTATGGCCAATCCTAGGATGTGCAAAACACTAGGGAGTGTTCTAATCCTTCCATCCATGAGCTTCAACTTGAATTTTCCTCATCCTATGATTTTGGCTATCGAGTCATCATCTAGGAAAACATCACCTCCATCATACCTTTCATATTTTCAAAACCACTCCCTGTGAGGATTTATATGAAAGGATGCACCTAAGTCAACCAACCATGCCTCATGATTTGCTTGTGTGCTTGGAGAAGCCAAGTACACATCTCATCCTTCTTCTGCAAAGGTTTTTGCTTCTGTAGAAGGGCCATCATCAGATCCCTTCCCTCGCTCAACAATTTTGGATCTACATTGCTTCTTGTAGTGCCCTTCTTTTCCACATCTCCAACATACCTTTACAAATTTCCTGGGAGATTTAGATCTTCCCTTATATTTAGATCTCCCACTTGAGGACTTAGATATATTTCTTTCCTCAGAATGTGCTCTTGCAAATGCTCTATCCTTCCACATTTTTCCATCTCATTTCCTCTGACAACAAGGATCATACCACATCATTG
>ML825027.1:29272-72730 GCA_009831015.1 Picea engelmannii
AAATATAAACATCTTAGTCATATCATCTAAAACTTACCTTAAGAATTATATTTTCATTATGAGTCAATGTTGTGATTTCAATTGGTTGATTTAAATTTGACAACAATCGAGTGATTTTTAAATCTTATGGAGTTAATTTCCTCAAATTTGCAAAATATCCCCAAATTTGATTTTATTAATTGATTTTGCTTAACTAAGAGTTGAAGATTATGTAGCTACTTTTTAAATAAATATTAGTTATTCATTTAATTTATTTTTGTTACAAGTGTCCATTACAAAGATGCAACTGAACTTTAGTTTCCAAATATGCTAAAATAATCCATTTAGTTGGAATTCTTCATCTCCATAGGGCGCAATGCTTGGGCAAGGAAAAGTTGAAAATTCCCGTGAGTTCTTAGGAGGTGAACTTCCAACTTGATTTTCGAGCAAATGGTGAGGAATCTCACAAAATGACTGAAAACCCACTTGCAGAACAGAGCAATTTACCTTCCTCGTGGGTTATTTTCTTAGAAAGTGTATAGTTTGGGAGAATTTTTTTATCTAATTGAAACTACATTTTCCAGATTTGATGTTGCAACCAATCTTCAGGGGACGAAATTCCAACTTGAGTTTCGAGCAAATGGTGCAAAATCTATCCAAATGGTCGAAAACCCACTTGCATAACATGTCGATTTACCTCTTTCATGGGTCATTTACTCAAAAATGGAAAGATATGAGAGAAATGCTCGATTATTCAAAAGGAATTTTCTCAGAAATCATGTAGCGGTCGGTTTCTAATTTTTTCATGAATCTGTATGGTTGCACTCAGCATAGACAAAATTCGGCACATGATTTTGGATCTAGAAGGATCACTGTAATGTTTAAATATCAGATCTTGAGAGCCTAAATGGGGGTTGGAGGATGAAATAATGGAGAAAGTTTGATCTTAGACAATGAGAGACTTGTGCTATCACAATCTCTTTCTTGAAATCTTTTGTATTTTGAGTTTGAAGTCAGTTTTAGAAATGTACACTATTGTCAAGTTTTGTAAACTGATAGAAGATTCTCAAGTCTTTTGTTTGTATTTAGAATTTGATACTATTATCATGTTTTGAGTTTAATAAAATACTTTCCATTTGACAAATTTCATTCTTTATGAGTACGAGTTTGTACATTGTGCAATGTTGTCGGTTATGCAAGCTTAGGTTTATTTAAAATCATTGATAAACTATCTTTCATGATTGGTATGGATTTGAAGAATTGAATTATTGAATATGGGTATGTGTATCTGTAGTTTCTTATTAACTATTTAATAGTTTCATTATGAGTATGCATTTGCTTTAATCGTTGTTTTTCTATGTGAACTATTTCCTTAGCTAGACAACTTTCTTATCTCATGTTCAATATATTTTAATCCTCCATATTGAGTGTGAGTATACATATTTGATCTTTCCTTAGTAACTATTTACTGAGTTAAGTTTGGTGTGTATTTGTTTTAATCGTTATTAGGTTATATGAACCACTTCTATAGCTTAATAGCTTACTTTTATCTCATGCTCAAGTTTTTGTTATTCTTCTTGCTACTAACCGAGAAATCATGAATTACTTTTATATCTTGGTTAGGATAGTTTAGGATTAAAATAGAGATAGATTAATTATTTTCTTTTATGCAATTAGGATTTAGCAGAGCTTCTAGGAAAGTCTCCATTCCTTGGAGAAAAACCTTTAGATGGGTAACTGGACCCATTATAACCAGTCAAAATCACCATCCCAAACGGAAAAGGGTCTGATTGGGGCCCTGACTGGGTGATTTCTCGAATGTTGATCATGGCCAATTTTGGCCATCAACACTGGGGTACTCTTGTAGTTGTTGAATGATCTTGCACACCTCTTGATATTGCTTTCATTCTATCCTTGGTTGTTCCACCCAATCAGATCACGAAATAGAAATAACACATACTGAACCTTTTGTTTCTTCTTCTTTTCTTGCAAGGGCATTGACCGTGACATTATGTTTTTATTTTTTGTAGATAATTTAAAAGTCATAGCATAACATCTTTGTAGCCCATTTTTTATTCTCTTCTGAAGATAATTGTTGCTCCAAGAAGTACTTAAAACTATTATGATCTATTTTTACTTTGAAGTGTTTCCCTATTAGGTAAGGGTGCCATTTCTGAACTGCATGTGGTATGGCCAACATTTCTTTTTCATAAATTGGTTTGAGTAAGTTTTTTTCTTTAAGTTGGATGCTTTTAAAGGAAAGGGGTCTTCGTTCTTGCATTAAAATTGTACCAATTCCATGGCCCCATGCGTCACACTCCACAATAAATGTTTTTGTAAAGTCAGGTGTGGCCAGGACGAGAGTTGTACACAGAGCCTCCTTAAGTATTTCATAGGCTTGGGTTGCTGCTTCAATCCAAGAAAATGATTCCTTCTTTGATAATGTTGTTAGAGGTGCTACTTTTTGACTATAATTCTTGACAAACTTGCAGTAATAGCCTGTCAATCCTAAGTATCCTCTAAGTTTCTTTAAGGTTTTGGGAATTGGCCATTCCCTCATATATTTAATTTTTTTAGGGTGCACTTTTACACCTTCATGATATACAATATGACCCAAATATTCCTCTTCTTGAACCCCAAACACACACTTGGAAGGATTTGCAAAAAGTTGCTTCTCTTCCAATAATTGTAATGATTTGTCAACATGTTGTACATGCTCTTCCCAAGATTTGTTGTAGATTAATATGTCATCAAAAAATACTAACACAAATTTTATAAGGAAAGGCTTGAAAATAGAATTCATCAAGCTTTGAAATGTTGAAGGTGCATTACTAAGTCCAAATGGCATAACCAAAAACTCATAATGAACTTCAAGTGTTCTAAAAGTTGTTTTGGGAATGTCTTCATGCCTCATTATGATTATATGATATACCAAGCGGAGATCCAACTTAGTAAATAAATGTTCTCCACACATTTCATCCAATAATTCATCAATGATAGGAATAGGAAACTTATCTTTGATGGTCATTTTGTTGAGTTGTCTAAACTCTGGACACATACGTCATGAACCATCCATTTTGGTAACCATCACACCACTAGTGAAGAAAATAACTTTGGTTAGGTTGAATGATGTCGACCTTCAATTTTGTTTTGGGTGATAAGCTCAATCTCACTCTTCTGTGCTTATGGATACCTATAAGGCCTAATGTTAGGTGGTAAACTTCCTAGTTGCAAATGAATATCATGGTCATGATCTCGAGCAGGTGGAATACCCTTAGGAATTTCCCCAAATGCCTTGGAATGATTGTTGATATTAAATATTTGGATATCTAATGGAGCATAAGATATAGATGTTTGAACATCAAGTGAGTACAATTGTGCAATTACACCATGGTGTCCCTTTTTGAGTAATTTTTTCATTCTATTAGAGCTTATCACCATAGATTGTTTCCCTTGGATTCCTCTAAGCTCATTTTCCTTTCCATATGAGGAAAATCTCATGAAAAGATCTTGAAAGTTAAGGGCCATTGTTTCCAATGATTGTAATCATTGGACCCCTAATACAACATCAACACCACACATTTTGATGGAAATCATGGGACAATCCAAAAAATACTCCCCCGTCTTGATCTTAATACAATGACACTTCCTAGAACAATTTATGGCACCTCCATCTACAATCATTACTTGAAACTTACAAAGCAATTGAGATCTTTTGCTAATTTGTAATTAATGAATTTATGGGTACTACCATAATCAATCAATATTGTTACCTTTTTCTTTTTGATGTATCCTTGTATCTTGAGGGTTTGTGGAATACTGATGTCAACCAACGCATGAAAATATATTGTTGGAGTAGTCTCTTCTAGATATGTACCTTGTGTCGGTTCCAATTCCTGATCTTCTTCCTCTTCACAATCTATGTAGAATAATTTTTTCCTACTGCGTTTATGCCCCTTACTATACTTGTTGTCACAATTGAAGCATAATCCATTTGCTCTTCTTTCATCCATTTGTTGAGGTGTCAACCTTGTCAGTTGAGGTATGGTTGTCTTATGAACCCCAACATGATCTCTGATTCTCGTATATGATCCAATGGTAGACTTGTGTGTAGCCTTATTCTTGGCTTGAATATGGCGAGCAAATTGCATAACTTCCATAATATTCGCAACATGTCTTAAGAAAAGCTCAAGTTTAATGTCTTCTTTTAGTCCACTCATGTAAGCTTCCAACAAATGCTCATCACTTATGTCATCCACCCTTGTGGCCAATAATTGAAATTCTGAATTATAATCTTCAATATCACCTAAGTGCTTGATTCTTGTTAATTGACTAAAGTAGTCATGTTCCTAAACTTTCCCATATTGTGCTTCTAAGTCTCTTGTAAATAAACCCCAAGTATAATGATAAAAAGAGGGCTTCACAAATTTTGAATCACCAAAAAAAAATATTCCAATAAAAAGTTATGCCAATTGTAAGTTACGTACCCGTCAAACCCTTAATTGGAGTCTGTCCTGCTGGTAGACCTTCCTTATGATGTACTTATGAATTTTCGACCCTTCTGGGTCTAAAATTTCATCATGTAGTACTCTAATATTGCTTCTCTACAATTCCATGGGTTTGAACAAAATTTGATGTTCCAAGTGAAAGTTATGGTAACTTTCCCAAACTTTGCTGATTTTTGGAATTTTCTAGAGAGTGAAATTGTATAGAATGCAACATGTCCAATATGTAATACCCAATTCTGAAAATTGTACCAAAATTTCCATGGAATGTCCTCTTTCACATGTAACTGGTCTCACTAAATTTGGATCCTCTCTAAAGAATATATGACTATTTTACTTGGAACAATTGTTTAAGACTAATAATAGGACTAGTAAAAAACCCTATCTTCCACTGGGTACATCTCTGAAAGTATAACGACGCAGAAGTTGAAATTTTCACCATAGGTACCTTGTTATGTCTTCTAAATAACCTCCAAGTTTCACTATCTGAATCATCATAGACAAAATTTGTAGCAAAAATACTAAGATGACTAGCTTGGAGAAGAAAATCCCTATGATCGATGCTCTGATACCAAATGTTATGATCCAACACCTTAAAAAATGATAAAAATTCAATGAATATAGTCCACTTCAAGAATGTAAATGACAAAGCAATCACACAGTACGCAAATATTTTACCCTGGAAACCCAAACTGGGAAAACCAACATTCATTGAGCATTCTGCCCTCTTGTTGTCTTATTCACTCTGAATAAAAGGTTACATTTCTAATCTTGGTCCACACCTAAGACACAATTGACATCATACCCTCTTGCTTACGCAAGAACAACCTTGTAGCCAATCTAGCTTACATCTGCATGAACAACAACTTACATCTAAATATTTCTCTAAAGACTGACTATCCTTCTATTCATTTATTATTATCTACATTTTCGGCCTTACAACACACCTCTTTATAGGATTTACAGACTTAGCGCCCAAAAACGGTTACATATCCATGCAGATCATTGGCTACAAATCCCGTGAATCTCATGATTCTGTTACAGTCGACTCCAAGTCGCATTACCAGTCGACCTTCATTCGGTCTTCATTCGGTCGCCACACGCCCGCCTATCGACCTCTTGTTGGTTGACCTATTCGACTTGTTGTCAATGCCTTTACCATGCCAAACCGCCTAGACCTTCGACTTTGACTTTACCTAGTTGACTAACCTCGACCTTCGACTTGTTGTCAATCTACCTCGACTCTCAACCTATGGTCAATCCACCTTGACTTCGACCGTCAGTCGATCCACCTCGACTAGAATTTCACTGCAAAGAATATAACAACCCAATAAATGGAAACACTCATACTACCCCTATGACCATTTCTCCCCTTGTGTTCATGCGCTCCCCCTGTCTTCATTATTTTGTTCTTTTTCTCCCCCTTTGACATCAATGGAAAAGGGTAACTCTCCCTAACAATTTCTTTCCCCTTGTCTTCTTTGCAAGATGTTGTGTAGATTAATGTGGGGCTTCTTGTATATATTTCCTCTCTTTTGGAGCCTCTTGTCCATTGGTACTTTCTGTTATAGTAATCCATTGACATATATTAAAAATGCTCATGTCAAGGTTCCTTCATCACTTGACTTCAAGTCTTCATGGCTTGTCATGTCTTCACTGAGCTTCAGGTGACTGCCTGTTTCTTCTACACTGCTTCCAAGAAGGACGTGTTCTTCATGTCTTGTTTCTTCACTGCTTTGACATCAATGACATAATCACCAACACCATTAATCAATATCCTCCTGATAGATTCTCTCCCCTTTTCTTGATGTGCCTCTCATGACTTTCCTTCATGTGATTAGCTGGTTCCACTTATCAATATGCTTCTTTTTCTGAGTCATATTCTTTACTAAACATCTGAAGATAGTGACCATCTACCTTTCTGCAATCCTTCCTGAGCTTATCGACTGTCATGCATCTTATTTGATTTATGTCAAGTATTGTCTTCTAGACCTACCAAATATCTCATGAATTCATCTTTGTCCATATGTCACAAAACTATCCATGACTTTGTTACTCAATTGCACACAATGTTGACCCATCTGTCACTTTACTATTCTTAAGACTTCTCCAAATCTGTTGCAATTGATCACCACATATTCCTGCTTCTCAAGCTGAATCAAATATTTCTACTAGTCTGGTCTAAATCAAACTCTACAAGTTTGCAACAAGTACTCATTCTCAAATCTGTAATGAATATATCCCTACTTGAATACATGTTCGGAATCCTCTATACAGTCATGAATCTCTTCCTGAAAAGTGTGCCAATGATACTCCTCATAACTGCCAGTTGACCCCTTCATACTTGGGTGGGGATGTGTTTTGAACACTACTCCTTAATCAACCAATATATCATGAGACATTTTGCACCTCTTCCATCAAACCACTTTGAATTCGCCTTCCCAAACTCTGAAAACACTTCAGACTGCCTGAAAGATAGTTCTCTAATCTGTAATAACTGCTCCTTAGACTCCCCCTCTTCAATATTCAAATTTACTGGGAGTCTCCAAGCTATATTGCTTAGGAAAATGGATGAAGTTGCTATGTTGCAAGGTCATCATTATGAATTCTGACATCTTCCTCTTTGCCTGTATATTCATCGTGATTTTGAAACTCTATAAATCCTGTGAGTATGATCTTTAGGAGTTCTTCATTCACCTGCTCTTCTTATTTTTGTTTTCTTCTCCAAACCTTCTTGTGCCTGATATCTATGTTTTCCTTCATGGAAGACTTCATCATGCTTCTATAGTCACGAGCTACATGTCCATAGTTGTGGCATTTGTAACATTCAATATTGGAGGGAGCCACAAAAACATTTCTTGCTTGAAAATTTCTTCCATGCGCTCTGCAATTTATAGCTTTATGTCCAAAGTTATTACAAATAAAACAATAAAAAGGAAAAAAAACTTTGATACCTAGGAGTAAATGATCTTCTTTGTGATGTAGTCCTTTTGAATTCATGCCTTGACTGATCAAAATATTCTCTTTTGTTGTTTCCTTCACAATGATTGAAGCTTATTTGATGCTTGGAAGTAGAAGGTCTTCTTGGAGATACATCTCTTCTGCATTCATTCCTCTTTGACTCTTGCCAACCATGATCCCTTCCTTTGACAATGTCTACATAATTCTTATCCTTTTCTTCATTCTTGTTTCCGGCAACCTGGAACACTTCTCTTCAAATTTCTTTACTTGCGGTGTGGGGCTTCCTCTCTCTTCAACGCTCTTGCTAAGATTGGTATTTACACATTCTTTTCATTAGGCCTCGCCAATGTATACAAAACCTGCTTTATCAAATGGTGACCCGTTACATGTGAGAATGTCTTCTAGTACTTGAGAGCTCTTCAAGTTCTTGTTGAGCTTGTCAACTTCAACCTTCAATGAGATGAATTCTTCTTCAAGCTTCACACAATATTCTTCTTTCTTCATCATCTGGATGTTCATTACTTCTTCCATTCTCTTTTCTTCTTCAGGTTGGGTTTTCAAGGAGATGATTTCTTCTTCAAATATTCTTTCTTGTTGACTAAATTGTGCTCCAAATTTGTTTAAGTCCTCAAATATTTCCTTAAGATGACTTGTCAAAATCTCTTCTCTATTTTCGACTTCCTTTACTTTGATTTTTAAGTGAGAAACTTCTTCTTTTGGATCTTTCTGACATGATGAGCTTCTTTCTTCTCGTTCCATCTCAACATCTTCTTTATCTTGATCAACATGCTCTAGCTTTGTGATTACAAGAAGTTATGAAATTTTATTTGGTGAATTTATGATTATCTTGATTGAATGGTTAGGAAGGCTAGTAGAGAATGTTGGGAGATACAAAGTTGAATCCCTGAGAAAATTGACTCTTGAACTGATCAGACAACTCAATACGGTAAGTAATAAGGTTTCTCGTGCAGTAGATTTATGGTTGAATAATATACTGGGGGTTTATATTACAAAATTTGCAGTAGATTGTACCTATTCCTATAATGTTGGGGAGAGGGACTTCTTCAAGGATCCACGTGGAAGATATTTGAGCACATTATCTACTTGGATAAATATGTTACTGCGTGATAAGAATGTCATGAAGATGGAGTCTGATAGCTAAAGACCTTCACACACATAGGGGAACTGGGGGAGGACCAAACGACGGTATGAGAGTGTGAAGGATGAGTAAGAGATGGATGGGCTGAGGATGCCGATAGAAGATACTGACTCAGACATAGATATTGGAGTACTGCACTATGGGAAAAGGTTTAGATACATTAAGAAGGAGACTATGGTTGGAAAAGGAGAGCAACACAAAGAAATTGAGGAAAGTGATCCCTGCACAAAACTTCAGATCACACCGTACGGAGAAAGGAAAAGGAAAGAAAGAGACCCTCAGTACTACCAGTAGAAGGAAGTCCATCTCAGATCAAAATCTACGTCGAACCCATGACCTTGTGTGTATCATTAATAATTGAAGCATGACTCAAGTCTTGTTCAAGAGAAATTGTGATAAGTAGAGGAAGTCAGAGCAATAGTCAGAATAGCGGGAACAACATAGAAAACTTGATCCAGTCAACATCACCGAGGGTAAGTACAACACCTAATACAATGGCAGGGATAAACCATATGTTGCGAATGCCTGAGTTTCAGGGAATAGGGTCAGAGGACCCTGAGAAACACTTATTTGTGTGCGACACAATATGGATTGTGAAGAATGTCTAGGACAAGGCGACTAAAATTGCGTAGTTAGCTACGACGTTTAGAGGCAGAGCACTACTATGGTATATAAAGTATCATACAAATACACCAATTGGACAGTCAAGAACTTTGACAGAGATCAGACAAGAGTTTCTAAAGGAATTCCGGAAGTCGAAATCTGAATCTCAATATATTACAGAGCTAAAGGAAATTAAGTAAGTGCATAATGAGACAATGTGGGACTACAACTAGAGATTTAAAGATGTAATGGGTAGGCTAACCTTTCAGATTCATAAATAACAACACCAAGAATGGTTTATAGTAGGCCTATTACCTCACATTTGTTGTCCATCAACATAATAGAAGGTCACGTCGCAACCTGAAGCATTGGAAATCACGATGAAATTAGAAGCATCTCTTGTAGGAGATGGCGCAGGTACAATCACAGTTGGCTACAATGAGAATTAAATTATCAAAGATAACAAATGAAAATCAGAAGCGCAAACATGTTTGGTGTATAACATGCAAGACATAAGGCCACCGAAAGGAAGAGTGTCCATCATTCGCACAATATATGGCCACTGGAGCATTGAGCCCATTGGAAGGAGGAGTGGGGTACTATGAGATATGTAAGACGTGGGGGTATCATTCGACTGCTTGTCCCCTACTACAAATATATAAGAGCACTCCGAGAAATTTATTCTGTAACTTTTGCAAATCGGTAGGACACGGTGAGAAAGACTGTCATGCATTCAACTTGATGAGAGAGCACACTTCAGATGCGTATAGAATTCAGGAGGAAAATGTCGCAGCAAAAGGAGGAATTCCACAGTATAACACTCTGAGGGGATTTAGTCAGGGTGGAAGTGGAGGTTTCGGTAGAGGTTGAGGATGTGGAGGATTTGGTTGAGGAGGTAGAGGAATGATAATTTGTTACAGCTGCAATCAATCAGAACATTTAACAAGAGATTTCCCAAATCCTTGCACGACATGTACGTATTGCAGGGCCTTGGATCACGCGACAAAAGACTATCCTCAATTGATAGAAAAGTGGCAGGCGAGAGGGAATTAGAACCAACATCATACACAACATAAGAACCAAGAATAGAACTTGCAAATGATAGCTGCTAAAGAGCGTGACAATCAACCAAAAGCAACAACTGTTACGCATGGTGGAACGAGAACCGGGCCAGATGCAACAAAGAAAGGAAAGGGAGTAGAAAAATGGATAAGAAAATCACTTGAGCCTATGCCAACATTCAATCCATAGGAAGAAAAGGAGACTTTTCAGCAAGAAAGGAAAGAAATACTAGGACCAAACTAGATAGCTTCAACATCAAAGACACAACCTGTATACGATATGCCACCGGTGTATGATCGCATTATTCCAGAGAGATCAATGGAGAAGGTAAATACTTTGAAGGACTTTCTAAAATGTTGTTTAGAATTGATGCAAGACGAAACAACATTGAATACACTGCGTAGGGTGATTTCTTAGTTTATACAAGGCAAAGAAGTACCTACAATGCAAAAATCAGTGAACCAAGTCCTGTGCAAGAAGAGGAAAAACAAAGAGTTCATATTAAGTGCACATATAGGAGAACATGACATGGATAATGTCATTTTGGACTTAGGATTATACATCAATTTTCTTCCAAGACAGAGGTGGGAAATGATGGGGGAACCGAAGCTAGTGTGGTCGACTATCCAGTTGAGGTTGATGAACTAGCATAAGATAATACCGAACGAGAGAGTGGTAAGGGTACCTGTGAACATAGATGGAGTGTGCAATGTAGCTGACTTTGAAGTCATTGAGATTGTGGATAACAACCAACCATACCCTGCTTTGCTTGGACTAGATTGGGCCTTTGAAAATCACGCGATTATCAACCTAAAGAAAAGAGAGATGGTTTTTGAAGGAGGAGGCTTAAAATTCACTACACCATTAGACCCTATGGAGGCAAGAAGATATGTGGATCCCACAAGAAATGAAATTGATAACTTATATAATATGACTGCACAGATGGATGACTACGTCAATCCCATTGCAGATAGTGCACTTAGTTGGAGAAGCATAAGCTCTTGCACATTAGACTCAGAAGAAAAATTTGAACACTGGTAGCATTAGTTGCATGAAGTATTGACTAGAAGTTGTGCACGCATTACTCACCGTTTGCGCTAGATCGGAATAGAGGTATGAAATATGCCAAAGTTTGAAAGATTAACTGAGGTAAGTTATTTTGTTAACGAATTCAAGCTGCATATACTTGAACAACAAAGTTTGTTAGTGCCAGATGTTGCACTGAGAGAGACCCCAACGAGATGGTGGGCGACCCACAAGGAAGGGATAAAGGATTGGCAACATTGAAAAAGGCTGATGCAAATCAGGTTTGGAATAGAGGATATATGCCCAAGTATACATGCATGAGAGATCTGAAAGACCATGTGGCATGATGTTTGATAATTTGGAAGAAAGTGCCGAAGCAAGAATGAATGCATAGGTTCATACATACACTAGAGATAGTTCTCAGGAGTTGGTACTCAGAGCTAGAAGTGTGCAGGGGAACAATGAACTGGGAGGAGCTCATCCAAAAATTTAAGGTAATATTTACTTTTGAAGCTGAGTCACCTTGAGTTGATGCAGTCTTACAAGTCATTAGAGGTAAAATTTTCATGGAAGAATGACACGTAGAATTAGTACCTACATATAGTGTGCACAGAGAGTCTGTGACGACTCATGAATTATTGGAATTTTATAACATTACTAAGGATGACAAAGATGAAGAAGACCTGAGAAATGTACAGACATCATAAATTGAAGGGTAACATGACATAGTAGGTCCAACACTTGAATTTGATGCATATGTGAAGCCATTAAGAGTGCGAAAAGTGAACATTGGCACAGAGGAGAAGCCAAAGTTTGCAAACATTGGGGATTATTGGAATGATGAGACCGTGGAAAATATCGCATACTTACTGCGCGAGTATCAAGATATTTTCCCAACCACCTTTTTAGAGATGAAGGGGATAGCTGTAGAATTAGGTGATATGAATATTCCACTGAAACGAGATGCTAAACCAATGAGACAAAGACCTTATATGTTAAATCCAAGGTATAAGGAAAAAGTGAAAGCAAAATTTGATAAGATGATAGAAGCTGGTATAATTGAGCTCGTCGCAAAATCTGAATGGATAAGTCCGATGATGGTTCAACATAAGAAGACGGGGTATTAGAATTTGTGTAGACTTGATAAAATTGAATGATGTATGCTTGCATGACCCATTCCCGACCCCCTTTAGAGATGAAGTATTGGAAAATGTAGGAGGAAAGGAGGCTTATTATTTCACCGACAAATTTTTGGGATACCATCAGATAAATATTGCGCCAGAAGATAGACACAAGACAACATTTGTGACATAGTTGGGAAGATTCCAGTACACAGTGATGCCGTTTGCGTGAAATAATGCACATGCTGTGTTTTTTTATAGTAGTTGTCATGACATATAAGGAGTTTAATCATCAATTTCTTGAAGTATACCTAGATGATTGGACTATCTTTAGCACGTTGAAAGATCACATAGAAACTTTAAGGTTGATGCTTGATCGATGTAGACAATACCAGATTTTGTTAAATTTGAAGAAATGTATTTTCAGTGCACCATTTGGGATACTGTTAGGTTATGTAGTATGTAAGCAAGGTTTTTTAGTTTATTTGGCCAAGATAACAATAATTGTTATTTTTCCATCACCAAAATCAGTATAATGGTTGAGAATAACATTAGGCCATACTAGTTACTACCGGAAATTTATTAAAGGATATGCACAGATTATATCCACAATGGAGAAGTTACTGAAGAAAGAAGCTAAGTTTCAGTGGAGCGAGGACTGTCAGAAAGGTTTGGATGTATTGAAACAAAAATTAGTAACTACGCACATTCTGGTATTCCCAGATTGGTAGAAAGAGTTTCACGTCCATGTGGACGCATCGTCAATAACACTCGATGCAGTGTTAGCCCAGCCTAGGGAAAGTGAGTTAGATCACCCGATTGTGTTTTCTAGTAGGAAGTTGTCGACTACTGAGAAAAATTACACAACAATATAAAGGGAAGGCTTGGAAATGGTGTATGCTTTGCAAAAGTTCAAACATTACCTGTTGGGATCCCACTTCAAGATGTATACAGACCATTCTACACTTAGATATCTAGTGAACAAACGAGTGTTGGGGGGGAGGATCCGCATATGGTTGTTATTGTTCCAGGAGTATAATTTGAAGTTATTATGAAGCCATAAAAACTCAATGCAGGACTAGACCATTTGTTGCAAATTCTGATAGGAGAGGATGTAAGAAACCTAGACGATAGCTTACCAAATGTGCAATTGTTTTCAGTCAAGATGGTAGACGATTAGTTTGCAACAATTGTCCAATAATTAATCACACGAGTGGCTCCATTTGATATGATAGTAGCCCATAAGAAACAACTAGTGGTCAGATAAGTAGATTACCAGTTGATCACATGAAACTTATATAAGCTAGGCATATATGGGATACTGTGACGATGTGTGATAGAACACAAAAGACCCATGATTTTAGCAGAAGCACATGATGGAATTGCAGGAGGAAATTATGCAGAAAAGGTGACAAAATAGAAGATATTGTACGTAGGGCTATGGTGGCTTACCCTCCGTAAGGACACAAAGGGATATTGCAAGAATTGGGATGTTTTTCAGAGAGTAGGAAGATCATCATGAAGGGATGCGATTCCCTTGAATCTGCAAGTTACCTTACAAGCATTTTAAAGATGGGTAGTGGATTTTTCCGGACCTATTAACCCACCAACAAGAACCCATTGCATATTTCAATGCAAAGACAATTGTGTGATTCTTGTTCGAGAACATAATTACAAGGTTTGGGTGTCCTAAAATACTTATGAGAAACCAGAGGACTCAATTTCTAAACAAGACAATTGCAACACCAACAAAAGAGTTCCAGATACAACATCGAAAGAGCACTCCATATCAGCCATAAGAAAATGGAATGGTGGAGGCCTTCTACAAGATATTGGAAAATGCACTGACCAAGGTGTGAAATGTAGGAAGAGATGACTGGGATTTAAGAATCCCTGCAGTACTATGGGATTACAAAAATAAATGCAAGAAGTTGACAGAACATACACCCTTTAAGTTAACATTCGGTCAAGAAGAAATCATGCCCATATAATTTCTTGTACCGAGTTTGCACATTACGGAAATGACATACCTTATGGATTTTGGTGTAATAGAAGAAAGGATATCACAATTACTAAGACTAGAGGAAGATCACTTTATTTCAGGCTTCCATCAACACGTACATAAGGCATGAGAAAAGGAATGACATGATAGACACATCAAGCAGAGGAAGTTCCAGATAAGAGATCTAGTACTACTTTACGACAGGAAGTTCTTACAACACCTAGGAAAGTTCAGGATGCACTGGATAGGACCATATGTGATCAGATATGTGACTCACACATGCATTGTTAAACTAGAAGAGTTGGATGGACAAGTCATGGAAGGACTACTGAATGGGAGCCAACTAAAACTGTATAGGGACAATCGTCCTTCCGTGCACTAGAGGAGTTGTGCAGTTTAAAATTGTACCATAGTGTACTATAGGAAGGAAAAGATAGAAAAAGAGAGAAAAAAGAAGAAAACATAGGAAAACGTATAAAACAAGTGAACGAAAGAGGTCGAAAGTTGAGAACCAAGAGAATTTTAGGTTAGTAAGTAAAGAAGAAGAGCATGTAAGAAGAAGAGTAAATAGAAGGAAACACAACCAAAGAAAACAAGATTTTGCAGGAGGAAGAGATTGCGCAAAAATCTGAGACTGCGTAGATGACAACTAAGAGAATTTAACACACCCCATGATAGGATGTGCAATAAAGAGTTATCATGACGATGAAAGTAGTGTCATCACGTAACATTAAATACAAGATATCTTGATCAATTTCCAAATCAAACAGATAATTCGTTGAAGATACAAAGTGATGGAGAAATAAAATCATGTAATGAATGACAATCACTAGTGGATTAGATGGAAAAATTGGGTGTGAAAGGAAACTACAACTGGAAATGAAGTAGAAAATCATGCAAAGGACCAACGCGGGATTATTGTTCGCCATAGAGAGTTGAAGAGTGCATAATTGAAGAAGCCGAAGTTAGAGAGCCGAAGACCATATTAGAGTTCCAAAACCAAGTAATAATTGAAACCAACGTCATAGAGGAAGATGACACCTAAGGAAACAACAACATCAACCTTAGTACCGAAGAAACCACGTAGCCAGCCTGTAAATCCTCCAATAGTCGAAGAAACACATGAAGCTTCATCTTCAGTCGAACGATTTCCTAGGGATTATATACCATTAAGAAATCCATCAACGACACACGCCCATTTATAGAAAGAGGCCATGTATCCATTAGTTGAGCCACTGATCCCAGAAGGCATCATACTAGAAATGGATATGTTAGGTTTGGTACCAAATTTGAAGTATGCCGACCATGATATCCTTGATGAAAAGAAGTTTCCAGAGCTTGTACCCAATAATTTCCTGATGAAATTCATTAATTCAGAGATCCACATGATCATCATAGAACCACAGGTGTGGGCTAGGGGGTTGTAGAAAGCAGGTCTTCTAAACATGTTCGAGATATCGCATTTTGGACGGAGCCAAGTGATCACCACATGTATGAAAATGCTGCTAATTTGCATGCACAGAGGATATATGTAGCTAGATATGCCGATATCCATTGATACTAATATGATATCGTGCCTTACATGTCTTCCATCGAAGGGAGTGGACCATGTGCATGAGTTTTTCTATAAGAAGAAGGAGAAAGCTCTCATCGAAAGCATGAAATACAAGTTCCACACATTCCGAGGACAACACAGTCTAAATTTCACTAGCATAAGTGACCTGATGGTAAGGTTTGTGACGCAAGCCTTAGCTTGCAAATTATTGAGGAAATGCATAAAAGATCAGGTTCTAGCAGCAGTTATAGTGGCGAAAAAACAATGTGTAGAGGGTGTCTAGATGAATTGGGCAACATTTTTGTTGAACCAATACTTGATTGGTTGTGAGGAAGCACAAGAAAAGGGGAAAAAATTACACTACTATGTTGGATTACTAAGAGGGGGGTGAATCAGTAATAGAGCAATATAATCCTTTTTAACCACAATATGTAAGTGTTATTTATCCTTATGATCAATGTAACATTATCATCCAATAAGTGTAGAGTAAATAAACAATAAGCAATGAAAAATCACACACATGCACAATACACCAATATTTTTACATGGAAACCCAATGCGGGAGAAAAACACATAATGTTTTTTCTTATATGTCTTTAAGAATTACATTCATTGGAATTACCAACTTCTTTTTTTCTCGAGTTGCAAGTGGAAGGAGGCTTTGACCCCCTATATTTTCAGGCTACAACCTGATGGAAGTTACAACTCCCCAATTCCTTGGCTACAACCAGAAGGAGGCTACAACCCCCTATGTTCTCCAAATAGAGCCGAAAGGTGGCTACAACCACCTGTCCTTGCCCCATCCTGCTGCCTTGAAATATAAGTAAGATGATGAAACCACTGTCGCACTTTCACTCTAAGATATACTACTGTAAACCTGTACCAATCTGTGCCAACAACCTGTAACCAACCCTTTCCACTGTACTGTAACCAACCTGTACTTGTACTCGGTCTGTACCAATAAAAAACCAATAGGTACTTGACCTATTTGTGCTATAGCATGCGTATGTACATGCCCTTCCTATACTCCAACCCACATATGTACACGACCTTTTTATACTGCAGCCTGCATACGCCTTCTAAAAACTAGGGTTTTCTCTTTCCTGAAAATATCTGACCCTTTGCTACCTCTGTCACATCAACTTGCAACCTGTCACTGTGTCCAAACTATAGTTGTTCCCTATCCATACATCCTCATACAAATCCCTTAACCAAGTGCATCTATATCTCTCTAGTCATGTGCCATACATGTGTGTATAATCATGAACACATGTAATAATCCTCACATGGACTAGACATGAAACCCTTTATGATATACAACCTCTCAATACATCAACCACTTCACAAATACAATCTCTCAACCATGTACCACAAAAAGCCTTAACTATATGCCAAGAAATACAATATGTGCGTCAACATTAGCAGGATGTATCAATGATAAATATTGATTATACTAGCACTATATTTCTGTATATTTGACTTATATAGTAAACCCCATACAACCAATAATATCTCTAGGTCAAATCCTCAAACCCCCATAACCATTTCTCATGTAGACAACAAAATCCAACTACACACAGAAATAAGACATACCTTTTGAACCTATAGATAGATCTATTGTACCTGATCACTGTAGACCTTCCTGGGAGATTGCTTTCAAACTCTAGAGACTTGACATATTCATCTTCTCAGGTTTTTATGGATTTACCCTCATGTATACACCTTAATATACTGCCAGGCCGTGTACGTGCACACCCTACTCCACTCCAACTCATGTATACCTAAAAAACTAGGGTTTTTTTTTCCAGTATTTTCTGTAATTCCGAATCTTTCGTTGTCGACCCTTCATGCTATCTCAGACTTGCGCAAATTCAGATGTATCAATGAGTACCTACAATACAACTTACACAATAATAGATATTCCATGTGCTTAATAGGTGCTAATAGGAGAGGCTTTCTCTCTTATTTATACTTCCATGTAGCTTCCTCAAGGGGTTACCTTTTAACAAACTTAACCCAATTTCCTTCTTTTAGGGATAACCCACTTCTAACCCACTTTGCTACAAATAGTAAATTCTCCACTTCTAGTTGCAACTAACTTATTTTGAATTATTTTCTTATTGCAACAATTTAAGCTCTGATTAACTCCTAGTTTCACCCACTTGACTAGTCAACCTTTTTCTAGGAGCTTCTAGAATACTTTGACTTCTTTGACCTTCTAGATAACTCATGACGGTTCTCCAACTTCATAAGGCCATAACTCTCCAACCATGAGGATTTATGTCACGTTCCACAAATAACTGGAAATGGCATGACATGTACTATTAATCTAGAATAGTTTTACCTGCAACTATATTAATATTCACAACATTATACATCATTTAAACTGAATTTCCTTAACCATACTATTGGGGCTACCATAATTTGCTACCAGACTTGATTCAAAGGTTGACATCAATGACAACCAACCCAATTAATCAACAATCTCCCCCTTTGGCATTGATGGAAACACTTTGATGCAACACTAAAGTTATATCGCTCATGCTCCCCCTGTGACCATCACTCCCCCTGGAAGCATGCCTATGTGCTCTCTCTACAAGCATCTAACTCTCTATCCTGCATCTGATGAATTTCTCCCCCTTTGACATCAATGGCAAAGGTAACTTCCCATCTGGGGCTGGTCCCCCTAACTAAACTGTCCTTGGGGCTGCTCCCCCTGAATGAACTCTTCCTGAAACTGCTCCCCCAACCTGAACTATCCTCTTTATGGTGCTTCCTCATGTAAATCTAATACATATAAGATAAGAATTCAAAAGCATTCATTTTGGAGTATACATTACTCTGAGTCTTTTGCAAAGATACTCAAAGGCTTCCCTTGGAAGCAATTTTGTAAAGATATCTGCGACTTGTTCTTTTGTTCCCACATATTCAACTATGATGTTCTTTTTTGCAACCTGTTCGCATAGAAAGTGATACTTGATTGGAATGTGCTTCGTCTTGGAGTGCAATACTGGATTCTTTGAGATATTGATGACACTTTTATTATCACAATATATTGGAATGGGATCATCATACTCAACTTGTATATCTTTTAGAGTTTGTTTCATCCATAGAACCTATGTACAACATGTTGCTGCTACAATATACTCTACTTTAGTTGTAGACAATGATACTGATGATTGTTTCTTTCTTAGCCAATATACCAAACACTCATCCAAGTAGAACACTACTCCATTGGTGCTTTGTTGGTATTCAATGCAACTTTCCCAATCTGCATTTGTGTAGGCAATAAGTGATATATCCTTTCCTTTTGGATACCATAATCCAAACTCTTATGTACCCTTAAGATATATAAAAATCCTCTTCACTGCTAGAACACATGATTCCTTCGGTGCTGCTTGAAATCATGCCACCTGTCCAACTACATGCATTACATCTGGTCTAGATGTTGTCACATAAAGTAAGTTGCCAATGATTGACATGTACTGCCTCTGATCTGTAGACTTTGAATCATCATTTTTACTCAACTTGAAACTGGTTTACATAGGAGTATTAACTGGTTTGTAATCTTCCATTCCAAACCTCTTTAACATATCTTTGATATACTTAGTTTGTGAAATAAAAATGCCTTGGTTTCTTTGACATATCTGAATACCCAGAAAGAAGGATAGTTCTCCATGTAATGACATTTCAAATTCATTCTGCATATCCTTTGCAAATTTCTGGCTTAATCTATCATCATCACTTCCAAAAATAATATCATCAACATAAAATTCAATTAATAAAATACTATCTTGAGTTACCTTGATGTAGAGGTTGTTGTCTGCATTTCCTTTTCTGAGCCCTGCTTGCTGTAGATATCTATCCATTCTAGAGTACCATGCTCTAGGAGCCTGTTTTAGACCATACCGGGCCTTCTTCAACTTGCACACGTAATATTCATTCTCTGACAGTTGGAATCATTCTGGTTTCTCAATGTAGAATTCTTCTTCAAGTTCCCCATTCAAAAATGTTGATTTCATGTCCATCTGATACACTTTAATATTCTTGGAGAATGCATAAGATAGGATCAATCTAATTTCTTCCATTATGGTAAATGGAGAAAATGTCTCTTCAAGGTCGATACCTTCAACCTGTGCATATCCTTTACATACCAATATAGCTTTGGTCCTGGTAACTTGTCCATCTTCATTTGATTTATTTCTGAAGACCCACTTTGTGCCAATCACATTCTTGTACCTTGGTCTTGGAACCGATTCCCATGTGTCATTCTTCTCTATTTGATCCAACTCTTCATTCATGGCCTATTTCTAGAATGCATCCTTGCTGGCTTCTTCAAAATTGTTTGGTTCAGTCGAAGATAAGAGAGCTAGGTGCAGTTGTTCTGGTGAACGAATTCTTCTTTTAGTATCAATTCCTGTATCTTTGTTCTTGATAATCTGATCTGAAGGATGATACTTTTGTACTCATTTGCTAGGTGTCTTTGAAGGTACTTGCTGAACTTTCTCTTTTACTTATATCTAATCTTCTTCATCTTCCCCTTCTACTGCTTCTTCATCTTTTTCTTCTTCTTCGTAAACCTGTTCCACTGATTCTTTCTCTTCTTAGTTTAATTTCCATCCACCTGTTTCATCAACTATTACATTGATGCTTTCCACAACTTTTTTTAGCCTTAGATTGTAACACTTGTATGATTTCCTTGTACTTGAGTAACCAACAAGTATGCCTTTGCCCACACGAGAATCAAACTTTCCCATTCTACCATTTTCTCTTTTGATGTAGCATTTGCTTCCGAACACTCTGAAGTGCTTCATATTTTCTGGTCTTCCTTTCCATAGCTCGTAGGGAGTTTTGTCACTGTTATTTATGAGGATTACTCTGTTTTGAATGTGAACTATTGTATGCACTGCATGTGTCCAAAAAACATCTGTCAACTTAGAATCCATTATCATTGTTCAAGCCATTTCCTGTACTATTATGTTCTTTCTTTCAACAACTCCATTCTGTTGAGGTGTCCTAGCAATGGAGAATTTCCTTTTTATTCCAGGTTTGTTGCAGAAATCCATAAATTCCTTTGAAGTAAACTCTCCTCCATTGTTTGATCTCAAACATTTGATTTTTGAATCCATTTCATTTTCAACCATTTCCTCGTATAACTTGAAGTTTTCAAATGCTTCTGATTTCTTCCCGAGAAAACAAACTACAGTCATTTTTGTATAATCATCAACCAATAACATAAAACATTGCTCACCTTTTAAACCCTTTGTTCTAGTTGATCCAACTAGATCAATATGAATAATTTCCAGTGGTCTTGTTGTGGAGTATTCCTTTGATTTGAATATGGTCTTTGTTTTCTTTCCTTGCTGACAATGCTTGCATAATGTTTTGGTTGGCTTCGTGATCTAAGGAGTTTCTCTAACTACTTCCTTTTTGCTGACTTTGACGAGGTTATCGAAATTTATGTGACCCATTCTTCTGTGCTATAGCCAAACTTCATCTTCCTTTCCTAGACAACACTTTTTATTTCCAATTTCACTTAATACATATACGTTGCTTGAAGTTCTTGCAACTATTGCAATCAATTTTCCCGATCTTGCTTTTCTTATCTCACACTTCTATGAATAGAACATAAGTTTTTGAACTTGGTCACACATTTGACTTACACTTAGAAGATTATGTTTCATATCTTCCACTAGTAGAACATTTTATGCCTTGGTATTCTTGTTTCCAATTCTGACTGTGCCCTTTCCAATCATTCTAGTCGAGTCATCATTTCCAAAGGAGACTGATCCATCTCTTTCCTTTCTCAATGTAAGAAACCTGTCTTCATCACCTGTCATGTGCTTTGAGTAGCCATTGTCAACATACCAGCCATGTTTCTTGTGTTTAGCTTGTAGAGAGAGTGTGCATTCTTTATTGTTAAACTGATTCTGCTTTCTTATCCATATTCTTTGCTAAGGTTCCTGTCTATGACTGTCGGTATTTTGTTGTGATTCTTTAGGAGGGACCGCCATTCTACAATGTTTGTCCATGTGTCCAAAGTTGTTGCACTTGTAGCATTCCACTTCAGTGCTCAATGATTCAAACATGTCGTAGTTTCTTCTTTGTGTTTCACTAGGCCTTCTTGGATAACCATTTTGTGCATGACTTTCAAATTTGTTTATGTTCCTGCTATTAGCTATGCAATTTACAACTTTATTTCCAAAATTATTACATGCATAACATAAACAAAAAAATATAGTTTGATACCTGGGAGTTGAATATCTTTTGAAAGGAGTTAATCTTCTGAATCCTTCTTCTTCATGAGGCTTGCTTGTTTCTGACTGTCGATGATTCTGAAATCTGAATCTTCTAGGTGGAGGAGTGTCCCTATAATCTTCCCTGTAAAACTTCTTGTCTCCTCTAACTGTCTCTTCATAGCTTCTTGGTTGTGTTTATCGATCTATAGTTTTGGAGCTTGAACCTCTTTCTGTCGGATTGTATCCTAGCTCGGACTTGTCATGATGTGGCCTTTGACTATTGATAATATTATCCAAAACCTTTGATCTTTTCTGCATGTTTTTCTGTTGAAGGTCTTTTCTCAATGTAACAACCTCTGCTTCCAAATTTCCAATGATCTTGTCCTTTTCTTTTAACTATTATTTAAGTTATTCTTCAATTCTTTTGTCTTCTTCAACTTGAATTTTTAGATCATAGATCATTTGCTCCAATTCTTCAGACTTATAATTTTTTGTTTCCTTTATTCTTTTTAGTTCTTTGTGTAGTGATTTGTTTTTCTCCTTTTCCCTTTTTATAACATCTATGTGACTCAACAATTATTCTCTATAGTCAACTTCTGCCTCTTCATATTCTTCTTATGTGTCTTCTTTATCATAGTTTTCTATATCCATGAATATAACTGTCTCTGTCTCACTTTCACTAACTTCATCTTCGTCTAATGAGGAGTCGTCTTCTTTGGTGCATAAACTTTTCTTGAAGACTTTATTTTTGGTTCTTTTTCCTTTATATGTTTGTTTTCTATTTGAATCATCTTCTTCATTTCTTTTCTTTTTCTTGTGAGGAAATTTGTTAGAAAAATGAACAATACCATCACAATTAAAACAAATCAATGGAAGCTTACCTCTATATCTGCCGCTGGTTCCCTTTTTAAGTCTTCTGACAAAGTTGGCTACTTCTTCATCATCTTCCAAGATGTCACTATTGCTGCTATCTTCTTTTTATTTTTTCTTTCCCTTTTGCTTTGACTTCTTGGATGCTTTGAATGCTGCTTCTTTCATACCTGGATTCTCCTATTCAGTTCTCATTTCATAGGCTGTGAAAATTCCATGTAGTTCATCCATTCTTATTGAGTCTAGATATGATCTTTCTTCTAGTGTTGAGATCTTAGGATCACATATCATTGGAAGAGATCTTAGTAATTTTTGAACAATTATAGATTCATCAACTTCTTCTCTCAATCCTATGATTGCATTCAGTGTTTCATCAACTCGTAAGAAGTAAGCTGTAATATTCTCATCTTCCTTCATCTTTATCTGTTTGAATTGAGCTCTGTAAGTTTGAAGCTTTGTTGCCTTGACTTTTTCATCTCCTTCATAAATATTCTGAAGTTTTTCCCAAATCTCTTTAGCGGAGCTACAATGCATAACTTTGACATATACCAAATCATAAATACCATTCAGAAGTGCATTCGTGGCTTTTGGATTATTTAGACTGAGTTTCCTTCCATGTCATTTGTTGGTAGAATTGTTGGTTCTTTGTATCTATCTACAACTAATTGCCAAACCTCAAATCCTTGTGCCTGTACATATGTTTTCATCCTTATGCTCCAGAATGCATAGTTCTGTCCATCAAAATGTGGTATTCCATTTTATACATACTGTTTCTCTCCACGATCTACCTTTTAGTGGTTAAAATGATTCTTGAAGGAACCTACTCTGATACCAATTGTTGGATTACTGAGAGGGGGGGTGAATTAGTGATAGAGAAATATAATCCTTTTTAACCACAATATGTAAGTGTTATTTATCTTTATGATCAATGTAACATTATCATCCAATAAGTGTAGAGTAAATAGACCATAAGCAATGAACAATCACACACATGCACAATACACCAGTGTTTTTACGTGGAAAACCAATGTGGGAGAAAACCACATAATGCTTTTTCTTATATGTCTTTAATAATTACATTCATTGGAAGCACCAACTTCCTTTGTTCTCCAGCTGCAACTGGAAGGAGGCTTTGACCCCCTATATTTTCAGGCTATAACCTTGTGGGAGTGTTGAGGGGTCGAAAATCCTTTAACTCAACAGTAGGAACCAAACCCGCTTAAGAGGCCCAATTAGACTCTTAAGTGTTTGATAAGTGGAACGGTTCTCCAGATCTTTGATCCGACTGATTTATCAATAGGATTTACGGGTAACTGACATGTGTATATTTCTATGAAAAGTTCCTCCTTCAGGTTAAGCGATTCTCTTTTTGTATTTTTTGTATTCTTGAATAATCTAGGTAAAATGAAGATGATGGCATAAGCCAACTGATGAAAGGAAATTACTAAAGACTGAAGAATGCTGAGCTTAGGATAACCCTTATACCTCAACGTCCAGATAATGATAATCAGAACTATTTCAAGCTTAGCAATAATAATTTTTACTTATGAACATTCATCATTGACTAAGATAACAATTGTAGAAAGGAAAACAAACAGGTAACAAAGATTAGTGTAAGAAAATTAGTTCTCTTAGCTCTACTATCAATCACATATCAACACATCGATTTATTTTGATCATCTAGAACAAAAGAATTGTTATAATATTGAAAGATAACTTAACAATAGATATAACAACTCTTACTCAATACAACATCATAATCAAACTCAAAGATGGAAACAATCGCTCCTCGATCTAATCAAGTTAACACTTCAAATGAAAAAATTGTCTTTGGTTCTAAACAAAACTTCTTAATTAAAGTTGCATAGAAGTAATTCTTTTATAATTCTAAAAAAAGAGGGTATTTTTCCAAAACCATCGACCTCTTGCACAAGGTCTTTCTCCCTATTTATAAAGGATCACTAAGCTAAAAATAACTACTAAAGTTGTGTTAAGTAAAACAAAATTGACACGTGGTAGAATTTATCTCCTCGTTCTCTTGAGACCATCCGATTTTTACTGCATTTGATGATTTATCTCATACTCTGCCCACTTGTAGAAAAGGTCTTCGCATGTGTTTGCATAAGGAAATCTATGTTGATCCATCGGTGCGGAGAAGACTTCATTTATCTCCACTGCTCGTTCCTTATACCCTATGAGCTTGACACTTAATTGTTGGAGAACTGCGAGGGATTTAATTGGGTGCTCCATAAACTTCTTTACATGACCTGGAGTCATACTTGAAATCCGTGAGATCTCTACCTCCCATGCCGAGTCCTGCTCTGCATGCCATTTGACTATGTCATGCAAATTGACGAAATTTTCTGGTGGGCCGAATTTCGGTAGGTCGATGTTTTGCGTCTCCCGATTGATCTTCTCCCATATTATTTCACACTCTCCACACCTTTCTTGTATCTTCCACTGAGGTTTCTAGACCATGCTCACCCAATATTTAGCTGCCTTCCTTATTCGGGAGATACTACTATGCATCAGTACTCAGATGCCGTGCTCTTCTGAGTCTCGGCCTTTATGTACCACACTGATATAGTCGATCTGCTTTAAGGCCTGATGTGCTATGTCTTTACAAGTTGCCAACCCCATGAGAGTATCCTATTGAAAATCGACTATGCATGTGGTGAAGAGGTTTCTTTCGTTTGTGAATTGTGCATATGTTTCTTTGAAATCACTCCTCAGGAATACTACTGCCTACGTTGAATCCTGATAATACTTCGCTAGATGACATAGGTGATCCAACTCTTTCTTTGCGGAAACTAATTCCTTTTCATCCCTTTCCTCTATGTCCAATGTTGCATCAATTATAGCCATTCCTGCCCCAATCAACTAAGTTGTCTTAGCATTCTCTGCATTGAGAAGTGTTTCTTCTGTGGTGATGAGGAGTGTGCTATCAAGCGTGAGCCTCCTTTTCTTGCTGGTCCTTCTCATCACAAATTTCCTCTCTCTATCATAAGCGATCGCTTGTATATCGACAACCTCATCCACTGGCTCAAGAATCTGTTGGTCTCCTCAGGTCAGAGTGTTGCCTGGGCTTCCTACCGTATATATGTGTTCTATGACCGACTCTTGTAGTTCTTTAGAAGGGGAAACTTTTGTATGTCCTGGTGACTTGGCCACTTGCTGGGGTTCATCAGTTGGCGGAGTCTCGACTTTATATGGGGAGAGGGGCAAAGGATGAACATTTACTGGAGGATCGACTATTGAGGTGTGGATTTCAGATCCTTGCATTTCTTCTTCCTGTTCAACATAGCCCAACTCCTCCTTGGAACTGTCCATATTATGTTGAATTCCTGATTGGTCGAGAAACTTAGTGTCCAACATTCTTCCGGCCTAGTAGTCACCTTTTTGGGGAATTGAGGTCAGGGATTCGAGAGTTAGAGCAAATGTTTCTCTTGGTTCTCCCTCCTCCATGATTGGTACTAGGGTTATGAGCGAAACCCCAAAGCTTTCCTCATCTTCGTATATGGTAATTAGGTCTATGAGGGCGTCGAGCACATCTATCCCACTTGATGTTCTTGTTTCCCCCAACTGCATTGTAGCAACGATCAATGACCTTGCCTATTGTGCCATAATGCCTGGGTTTTCTAGATGAGCGGTCTCCTCCAGTGGGGTTGGTTCTGATCCATTTATCTCCTCTCTGAGATTGATTGTGTCGATCGAGGTGACCCTTATGGGTTATAACAGTTGGGGGTCATTTTATAACCTTTGATGACTCTTTGGGCTTCTTCTAGCAATAACATCCCTCTCCTCTGTGCCTCTGTGACTTCTACTGCTCTATTCTCTTCCCTAACCCCGAGGGCTTCTTGAGTTGTCTGTTCTATCCTTTCAACCTGCTCATCCATCATCATGGCTTTAAATATTGTCATATTGGGGTTAGATTTTGCCATGGAGCACCTCCTCCCAGTCCTGGGCACCTTTTGTAAAGATTTCATCTTCAAACTTATCATGGTCCTACGGGCAGCAGGAAGACACCTGTGATGCATGCTGGGGTACTAGGCCCTTTGGGTCATGTTTGCGAAATCAACATGTAGGAAATATATACTCCAACTGGCTCAATCCCTCTTGTTTTGCTTGTGCAATATATTTCACCATGTAAAACCCTACATGAAAGCCATGGAGTATGAATGCTCTCTTTTTTTCTTTTCGCAAAGTGGCATTATAGCCTTGCAGAATGGTTTGATAGTAGATTTCTCCCACAACGAGCCGGTCTGGGACATGAGTGGGGAGTAAATGTGAGGCCTCAAACACTCTGATGTAGGTGGTATTTTCTTCTAGGTACCAGTGGCCTACTTTGGAAATCATCTTCTTAGCTGCTGCCGTAAGCCTTGGGCATTCTTTCTTAAAAAGAATAAAATAAACTCTAGCTATAAATTCATCACATATAAGAGAGTAATATCTCTTGTACCTATTCTCCCACATAATGGTGAAATAGACATGCACGGGTAGCTTCGCAATATGCTAGCTCAGATTCATGTCTGCGAAGACATTCCTTGCACATATCACGTCCAGTAAGTATGACACCATGTGGAAAGATGGTGTTTCTCCATCCTTTGGCGTCTAGGCTTGAAGTATGTTGGTGCTCAGTTGTTTTGAAATAATCTCTCCCCAGTTGAAGCTGCTACCCGAGATTGCAACAGTGTATGCCAGGGGCATCCAAGCTTTCAAAAACTTGGTGCAATCCCTCTCCCCATATAATCTGTAGATTAGCGCCATCAAATAAATATATGACTCTCTAAGATTGGCTGTATCGCACCAGCCATTGCTCATGTTTGTAAACCTCTTATCCTATTTCCACCATGAGGCCATAATTCTGCTCGTGTCGTGTAACTCATATAATTTTACCACAAACTCGGTATTTAACCTTTCCTCCGGGTCTTTGAGTTTGTAGTACTTCTGTACTTCTATTGGGAGAAAAACCCCAACACATCCACCATTTTCATCATTTACCAAGCATTTTGTCGCATCAGTAAGGTTGATTATCCACCTTGAAGTTTCAATGCAAGGCAAGACCGGGGTTCAACAAGATACCATGTGCAGGCAGGATCACTAAATGTTTGGGAATACTTGGTCATCGAGCATTCATACATCTAGGTCACTGTGTGGAACAAATTCCAGGTAATCTTCTCGGTCGATTCTATTAAACAAGTCTCTCCATTGAGGGAGCACCACTTTCGATCCATTACTCGCCTATGTGTCGTCGAATGCAGGAGGCTGGGCATACGCCTTTTTAGTGGATGTTCGGAAGACTGGCTCCACTTTAGTGGAAAAATCTATCTGTCTAGCAGTGCCGGGCGAGGTTCCTTCACCGATCTTTGCTTCTTTCAATTTTGGTGCTCTCGGCGAGCGCCTGGTCGTTGGCTTCCTTTGAGGCATTTTCCTGCACAAAGAACAAAATGAGATACTAACTTGCAGAAATGATAATAATAATAAAAAATAAACAATTGCGACTGCTGAAATGATACAGACCGGTCATACCTCTCCTTTGCACAATATTAACCTAGTTTAGAATTTTGAAAATAGACTCTAAGCTCCTGAAACGCTTTCTCTCTCCTTCGATTGCTCCGACAATGAAAGACTTGGGTATTGAATGCCACGTTTAGAATTTGTATTCATAATTTAAACATGGAGCATACTTACCTTGTTGCATCATTCTTGAATTCAGGGTGTAAATGCGATCTAGACAATTCGTCACCCAGATCCGAATCAAGCTCGGTATTAAATGCGATCGCAGGCTGGTGGCGTAGGAGTGAGGTGCTACGTAGTTCATCGACGGTTTCAAACTCCTATTATTTGGTCAACGCGTGGGTTACTAACATGTGTTAATCAACACATTGATTGGCCTATTAAATAACAAAATCTGATCTTATTTTTTGTCGAAGATGTCCCATCCTACCGTCAATGTCCTATGAGTTTGACGATTTAAACAAGTCGATCAACGTTGGCAATTTTCTTAGATAATGTTCATTAATACTTTTTTAGCGAAAGCTACAATACCAACCCAGACTGCCGTACAGTGTTGACGTGGAAATGCTGACCTGAAAGGGTGATCATGACACATGACGCTTGATTTTGGTTCCTTCATTAAAATTTTCTTCGAAGTCGAGGATTTTCTTTAGTCATGGCTCTAGTAACCTCAGCCTATCTTGCCGATGCCGAAGACATGTCGAGGATCGATGCTCAATGAGTTTCTATGTTTATTACTTTGTGATTTCATCCCTCGGAGTTCGCTGATGCTGATAATGTATTACCGATCGACGATCTACACTCTACGTTGTGTCGAAGTGAGTGATTTTCTGTAGTTTAAGGTTTCCTTCGGATATCACTGACCTCGAAAGTATAGACGATCGACGATAGAAGGTTCGTTAGGTGTGTCGATTGTTATCATTTTCATTTTCCATTCTCCCTATGCCGATGATACATCGATGATCGACGATCGACGTTTGTCATTGTCGTATGGTTGATTTTACTGCACAAATTGTGTCGATGCCAATAATGGGTGAATGGCTTAAACTTCTAGCTGTGTATACTTAGATAAAATGCCAAGTGTTCTTTAGAAAGAAGTCAATCTATTCAACAAGTCCAAACCAAAATGAATGTGATCGATGATAAACCATAAAAACATAAAGCTTAATGATCCCTACATAAGAGACTCAATTCAGAAAGAAGGAAAAAGACAAAGTGGTACCCAAAAGTAAAATTTTTCACAAAGATTTTAGGGTGTGTTGAGTGCTCAACAAATGGCGATTCTATGGGAGAAAACAAAATCTTTGCTCTTTCCTTCGAGCTTAGATTGTGCAGAAGCTGGTTGAAAAACTAAATGGCTTCACATTCAATAAAGTATTTCCTATCCATGCGTACATAACTTCTCGGGTTCGTGAACCCGGATCCACCTATGGAGTTCAACCCTTTTCCCACCTTCGTTCCTCTTGACCATGACCCATTCCCTTCTTTGACAAGAGCTGGGTAAGGCATCCATTGGTATGAGGCCATTTTTAGTTACAATTATTCCCTCACTACGGTGTTGCTCCACTGCCAGGGAGCATCCATAGCCCTGACGGAGTCACCTCGATATCAAAGACCTTGCTCCACTGCCAGTGAGTGTCCATAGCCTTGACAAAGTTATATGCACACATTATCAGATTTTGCACTCCCTTTAATATAGATCATTTTCTTCTAGCAAAAATTCCATGAGTGAGTTAGAGAGGAGGATGTCTGTCATCTGCAAGGCGAAACTGTTAAGGTGAAATTCTTCCTAGCTCTGTCTAGAGGTGCATGTAATCCTTTCCAACTAGCCATATTTACCTTTGGGCTTCACCAGACCACCAAGCGAATATTTCATCACTTACCAAGGTTGTATTTTTTGCAAAGACAAGATATAGATTTCCTTTTAAGAAGTTTGTATTTGCCCAACGTCTCTTATGTTGCACGTAAGCGTAAGTTAGGAGCAGAGTCTGCTTCACCATATTTATTAAATTCGACCACTGCTTCAAAGAACACAACTTAATTACAGGAAAATACTAAGAAAAATAAAAGACAAAAATAAAGAGGAGTTTGCAATCGGTCTACCCTAAACCTACACATTTATCCTGATCGAAATATATGCTAAAAGAAAACATGAAAAAACACATTTTTTTATTTTTATTTTTTATGAGAAGTATTGTTTTAAGGATTGGCCATTCAATGGGAGGGTGTTAGGTTTTCCCCTCATATTTTGCAACCGGTATGTGTCTGCCCCAATTTTCTCGGATACATGGAAAGGTCCGAGCCAAAGATTTTGAAATTTTGAGTGTTTTCCTTTAGACTTGTTTGCTTTATCCCATTTCAAAACTAGGTCCCCTACTTGAAATTTTTTTTCCCTGGCCTTATGCTCGTCAAACCATCTTTTAAATGTCTATTGATGAGTAGTGAAATTAGCTTTATCCTTTTCTCTTTCTTCGTCTAGTAGGAGAAGGGTATCAATTCTTTATTGTAGAGCGGATGAGGGCTGACCTCTTGATGCCTGGGCGAGCTGTAAAGATGGAAGATACAATCCGTTTGGAAGAATGGATTCTTTCCCATATACCAGAAAGTACAAAGAGTTTCCAATGGCTTCTTTAGGTGTTACTCTATCAGCCCATAGGGTGTTATGGATTGAATTATGCCAATTCCTTTGATTTTCAACAATTGTCTTTTTTAAGATTCTTACCAGGTTTTTGTTAGTTGACTCTGCTACCCCATTTCCTTGCGGATAATAGTTTGCAGAGTATCTTATTATGATCCCTTTGTCAAGAGTGAATTCAATCAAGCATATGGAAGATAAGTAGTCAACATTGTAAAAAATTAGGACGGAGGGTAGTCTAGACCTCGTTATCAGCTGTTGTTCTAGAAACTGTATTACTACCTTTCAATAATGTGTGTGAGAGGGATAACCGCTGTCCGTCTTGTAAAATAGTCTATAGTAGTCAAGATATATTTATGTTGTTTCAAATAACTGGGAGTAATTTATCCTATGACGTCTATTCACCACCTATTGAATGGTCTGGATATAGTCACCAACTAGAGTGGAATGGTTGCTCTCTTTTCCCTACCAATGCTCAGTTTACAGTTTTACATTTCCTAGCATATGCGTGAGCATCCTTGAACAGAGTGGGCCAATACTAACCAACCCTCAATATTTTATGAGTCGTGGTCTCTCCTGCAAAATGCCCACCTACTGGGCTTTCATGGAGTTCTCTCAACACATTTTCTGCATCATCCTGTTCTAGACAACTAAGCAGTACTCCATCATAGTTTACGCGGAAAAAACACAGAATTTATGAGGCGATATTGAGCGGATTTTAACTTGAGGGATCTCCTTTCTCTAGGGTTTAGGTTTTTGGGACAAGACTCATGATGCATGAGATAAAACATGTTTCCATACCAGGATTCTCTTCTAGGAGGTACTTATAAGGCTTCGCTGCACCACAATGATAGCTCATTTTCCCAACCGGGGTCTCTGCGTTAATAAGATCTTGGGCATCGACAGTTAGTTCACACAATCCTTGTCCTTTGACTATTTTGGAAGGTTTTATGTATAGATCAAATTACTGAATGACTGCCATCCAATTCGCCCTTCTTTCTCCCATCTTCTATTGGGTGAATAAATATTTGACTGCGGGGTGAGGGACTATGACTTTGGTGTTATTATTCAGGATATAGGATCTAAAATGCATGACTGCTATATATATTGCATAAGCCTGTTTGTTTATAGCATGGCAGTTTATTTCAAATCCTTGGATATTGGTGCTCATAAAGGATACCGATGCCTCATTGTTTTCATCATCCTTTTGGGTAAGTACTGCAACCAAGGATTGGTCAGAAGCAAAGGTATAAAGGAAAAAATCCCTGCAAAAGTCAGGGCTTCGCAACACTGGTGCTTGGGATATTACAGTCTTGATGTTATTAAAATCTCATCTTCTTTCTTCATCCCATTTAAACTCTGCATCCTTGCAAATCATTTTTTGTAAAGGTTTAACAGTTTCAAGGAAGTCAGGAGTAAAATTTCTCACAAAATTGATCTTCCCGAGAAAAGATTGCATGGCCTTTTTATTGTGAGGCAAAGGAAGTTGAGCTATTGCTTTTATCCACTCAAGGTCAATGCTTATTCCTCCTTGAGATATGATATGACCTAATAATTTTACTTCCTCTACACCAAATATGGGTTTCTTGGGGTTCAAAGATATTCCATATTTCCTACACCTTTCAAAAATTTGAGTGAAATGCTAAGTGTGGTCTTCCTTGTTTTTTGAGTATACTGTTACGTCATCTAAATAGATTACCACACACTTATTAATAAATCCCCGAAAAGATACATCCATGGTCTTCAGGAAGGTTTCTCCTGCATTGATCAACCCGAAGGGCATGTCCTTATAAGTGAAGGTTCCCCACTTGGTTCGGAAGGTAGTTTTTAATCGATAATCTTCTGAAACCAGGACCTGGTTATACCCTGAGAAACTGTCTAGGAGGGAAAAAATTTCAGAGTCGGATACTGTTTGTAAGAGCTGTTCCATGGGTGGGACTCAATAGTTATCTTTTTCCGATGCTTTGTTAAGGTTTTTGAAATCCACACACAGACGAATATCCCCATATTTTTTCATGATAGGCACCAAATTGGCTACCCAGGAAGAGTGTCTAACTTGAAAAATAATATTGGCATCTAACAATTTCTCCAGCTCTTGATACATCAGAGGTTCCATTGATGGGTGGTACTTCCTGAGATTTTGTTGGAAGGGTTTTACTCCATATTTTAACGAAATTGTGTGTTGGATAATGCAAGTGTAATTTTTTTTTAATTCTCGGTAGGACCACACAAAGACATCTTGATATTCTTTAAAAACTTTGGGATAAGCTTTCCTATCTTCTTTGGACACTGTTTTACCTAGATTTACATTCTTGGGGTTTTCAGGGGTTCCTAGGTTTATAGTCTTGTATATAGGACATGAACTCCCTGTTTTTTCATTCTTTGACCCTCTAAATATTTTCCTTAGGTCGAAAAGGTTCTCCAAATTGGACACCCCTTTCGGTATCGTGTGAAACCTTGGTTTATTATCAGAGTGATTTGTTCCCTTCTTTTGTTCGTGGAGATTGGATTCTGTGAGTAGTTTTTGAAATATTTCGTCATCAATGGCCAAATCCTTAAAATTCTCCTGGTTAGTCAGGAATTCTACAATCTGTTCATCTCCTTCAAAGACTTTCCATTCAGAAATGTTGTTAGGCACCGAAGGCTTGTAGAGCAGTTCCATTGTGAACCTAGAGGCTTCATAATCTTCTAAAGGAGATAATATCGAGGATGTGGTGGCTAAGGAATCAACAAGAGTATTCTTTTTTCTAGGAACAACAATAATGTTGAAGGCCTCAAAATTTTCTATTCGTCTGTGTACCTCTTGCTGGTAATTTCTCAAGTGAGGTGAATTGCAATGGATAATAGTCTTCACTTGCCTAATGATAATTTTAGAGTCTCCAAAAACTTTTAGTTCTTTAATTTTTAAGTCTATGGATTTCTTCAGTCCCTAAACTAGAGCTTCATACTCAACAATGTTATTGGCGCATTCAAACTCTAGTCTGCAAGATAGGAAGTTCCGCTTCCCATTTGGGTCAATGAGAATACATCCTACTCCCGCCCCTTCTTGTGATTTAGACCCATCAAAATACAACATCCAAACTTGTGAAAAAAATTTAGTAACTTCTTCATGCTTAGTTATTTTCTCATCTCCATCTTCCTTGTTTGCTGCTCCCGACAGAGGATCTTGATAGAAGATGATTTCTTTTGCGACTGCCAATAGATTTATTTGAAAGGTCATTTCAGAGTTTTGAGTGAGAGGTACATCAGACGAGAGAGGGGTGAAATTTCTGAAATCAGAGTCGCATGAGCAGTTTCCTAACACAGGGAAATCTGCCGACGAGGTTTCGATGAGAGCTTCTAAATCAGTAAGAGTGTGTTTGAGATATATTTCCCTGTCAATCCTAATCATGTTTGTATGCACCTTTAATGACAAACAGAGGTGAGCCCAGTCCATACTAAAGTATCCATTCAATTTCTCAGACCAATCTCGGCTAAGTAATAGTTCATAAGCCTGTAGGATGTCTACTACAATTATGCCAATTACTTGAATAAATTTTGGGTGTGTAACCATTCTGATTATGACATCTTTAAGTTCCCCAATAACATTTACTCAATTCCTATCTAGTTTTATAACATGTTTATCACTTTTGAGCGGGATTGCATTCAATTTCTTGCAGATTGACAATGGCATGACGTTGGAGGATGCCCCAAAATCGACTAGGGAATTATGCAGGTTTCTATTAAAGATGTCAAACGTTAAAAGGAAAGGAGGGACAAAAGGATTTCCTCTTTTGTCTAAAGAGAAAGAATTCACACTCGATTTATTCTTTAAATCTATGGGGGATGGGACCTCACCTAGGTCAGTTCTCGTCATTGGAACTTCTATTGACCTTAGGGCCTGTAGCAGAAAATCCTTTTGTTGGGGAATCCTGCACATGTCCATGACCGACACGTTAGCCTTCATCTTCTTCAAGTCCTCCACTACATTATATTATAGTTTAGGAGCTTCTTGTGTGTGTATGTTAGTGGGATTCTTTTGAGAATAAAATAGGGGTTTTGGATGATCGACCGCTTGATTCCCTCTAGATAACTGAGTAGTGGTGGGATTAGTTTGGACCGGTTGACTTCTACCTCGCGTCTGCATAGCTAGGACTTCAACGGGAGGTTCCTGCACTTCAACCTCGTCGTTGAAAGGCATCAGGTGGTTGGAATCCCATAACAACATGGTTGTCTCTTCCGGTGGCTCATGACTTTCCTGATCAATAATGTTTATTGCTGAGCCACTGGGTTGTTCGATTAGGGAGCATTCATCTAGGAATTCATTAACCATTAAATTCATAGCGTGCACCCATTAAGGGCAGTCCCTTTCTAAATGATTCTCTTGGTGGTACATGCAGAAAGACTCAGATGCTATAATTTATAAGTCAATGTTTAGGATAGCTGGGGGAGGTTCTATAGCTTTGAAAGGTGGATTTCTTCTAAAGAAGGGGTTTTAAGGTCTTTGATTTTGGTTTCCCTCCCTAACACTCCTTTTCATATATAGGATCTCATTGGAGAGTTTTTTGATCATCCGCTGCAGGTTTTCTAGATCTCCTCCTTCTTTATCAAGACCCTGTTCTGTTTGTTTTACCAGGGGTATTGTTAACAAAAGTCCTCTCTTAGGTATTGGTTGGGTTTCTTTCTTTGTCAGTGAGATCTGACATTCTTTGTATCATTTCATTTGGAATTCAATCATCTTAGCTTCCTTGAAATTTTCAGCTAGGGTATGTTTGGCAGTGATTTTTACGAACACGGATATGGAAGTAGGGAGAGCATTAACGTATACCTCAATCTGCAACTCCTAAGTAGGTTTAGCTTCAGGTTGAAATTTTTTCAGGATAGTGGTAAACCGTTGATTGGAATATTTAACCTTCTCTTTTGAACTCATGGTGGCAGTGAAAAGTTCAGCCATTAAATCTCCCGTGGTGGTTTCTTTTTCAAATTTGTCTAAGAAATATTTTGAAACTTCATCCAACTAGTTATGTATCCAACAGGTAAGTTAAAATACCAAGTCGAGGTTGAATTCTCAAAGGTATAGGGAAAAATACTACACACTACATCCTCATGTTGTACGTTCATCAATCTTATAGCTAATATGAACTTTTTGATATGATCTTCACGCAATCCGGAGCTTTTGGGGTCAAATTTAGGGAGTAATTTTTCCGGATGTCGGGGAAGGTTATGTACCCGTCCTGGGATTGATAGAGAATCTCTGGCCAACCATGGTTGATTATTTTGAGGTTGATTTCCCCTTTCTTCATTGTTTTCATTATTATCCTCCATCTCTTCCAATTTAGAAGCTAAGCGATCCGGATTAGACCCTTCCTCGTCAGATTCAAAATTGTCAGGTTTAGAGTACTTACCGGCTGGTGTTTTGGGGATCAGATTAAGGGGTTGTTCGATCTCAGTGAGGGAAAAATATATCAAGTCTTCTACCATGTGAACAAAAACCCGGTCAGGGGTGTCAACAACTGGTCTGCTTACTTGTTTTCTACAAGGAAGTAAAGGAGCTAAAGGTAAGGCTCCAATTTCCCAGGCGTAAGCTCTTGTGATTCTTCTGAACTGGTTCAAATCCTCGTGGGGGAGATAATAAGGTATTTCAGGGAATAAGTGTTCTACTTCCCTGTGCTGAGGTGAGTTACTCATTTCAGGAGTAGTCTCTGTATGCGGGATGTGTTGAGAATGACTAGCCATGCATGTGGGCTGTGTTGAATCTACAGGTTATGAGAAATATATTATCTGAAATATCGGTAGCCATTCATTCATTCAGGCCCTCCTTCTAGCGCCAATTCTGTTGAGGGGTTGGAAATCCTTTAACTCAACAGTAGGAACCAAACCCGCTTAAGAGGCCCAATTAGATTCGTAAGTGTTTGATAAGTGGAATGGTTCTCCAGATCTTTGATTCGATCGATTTATCGATGGGCTTTACAGGTAACTAACAGGTGTATCTTTCTATAAAAATTTCCTCCTTCAGGTTAAGCAATTCTCTTTTTGTATTTTTTGTATTCTTGAATAATCTAGGTAAAATAAATATGATGGCATAAGACAACTGATGAAGGGAAATTACTAAAGACCGAAGAATGCTGAGCTTAGGATAACCATTATACCTCAACGTGCAAAGAACGATAATCATAACTATTTCAAGCTTAGCAATAATAATTTGTACTTGTGAACATTCATCATTGACTGAGATAACAATTGTAGAAAGGAAAACAAATACATAACAAAGATGAGTGTAAGAAAATTAGTTCTCTTAGCTCTACTATCAATTACATATCAACACATCGATTTCTTTTCATCATCTAGAACAAAAGAATTGTTATAATATTGAAAGATAACTTAACAATAGATACAACAACTCTTACTCAATACAACATCATAATCAAACTCGAAGACGAAAACAATCCCTCCTTGATCCAATCAAGTTGATGCTTCAGATGAAAAATTTGTCTTTGGTTATAAACAAAACTTAATTAAAGTTGCATAAGAGTAATTATTTTACAATTCTAAAAAGGGAGGGTCTTTTTCAAAAACCATTGACCTCTTGCACACGGTCGATCTCCCTATTTATAAAGCATCACTAAGCTAAAAATAACTACAAAAGTTGTGTTAAGTAAAATAAAATTGACACGTGGTAGAATTTATCTCCTCGTTCTCTTGAGACCATCTGATTTTTACTGCAGTGGATGATTTCTCTCATACTCCGCCCACTTGTAGAAAAGGTCTTTGCATGTGCTTGCATAAGGAAATCTATGCTGATCCATCGGTGCGGAAAAGACTTCCTTTATCTCCACTGCTTGTTCTCTATACCTGATGAGCTTGACACTTAAGCGTTGGAGAACTGCGAGGGATTTGATTGGGTGCTCCAGAAAATTCTTTACTTGACCTGGAGTCATACTTGAAATCCGTGAGATCTCTACCTCCCATGATGAGTCTTGCTCTGCATGCCGTTTGACTATGTCATGCAAATCGACGAAATTTTTTGGTGGGACGAATTCTGGTAGGACGATGTTTTCCGTCTCCCGATTGATCTTCTCCCATCTTTTTTCGCACTCTCCCCACCTTTCCTGTATCTTCCGCTAGGGTTCGTGGACCATGCTCACCCAATATTCAACTGCCTTCTTGATTTGGGAGATACTGCTATCCATCCGTACTCGGATGCCGTGCTCTTCAGAGTCTTGGCCTTTCTATACCGCACTGATATAGTCAATCCGGTCTAAGGCCTGATGTGCTTTCTCATACCACCTTTGCACGTCTTTACAAGTTTCTAGCCCCATGAGAGTATCCTCTTGAAAATCAGCTATGCATGTGGTGAAGAGGTTTCTTTCATTTGTGAATTGTGCATAAGTTTCTCTGAACTCACTCCTTAGGAATACTACTCCATGCGTTGAATCCTGATAATACTTCGCTAGATGGCACAAGTGATCCAACTCTTTATTTGTAGAAACTAATTCCTTTTCATCACTTTTTGCTCTGTCCAACATTGCATTAGTTAGCCATTCCCGCCCGATCATCTTAGTTGTCTTAGCATTATCTGTGTTGAGAAGTGTTTCTTCTGTGGTGATGAGGACTGTGCTATCAAGCGTGAGCCTCCTTTTCTTAGTGGTCCTTCTCATCATAACTTTACTCTTTCTATCATAATTTATCACTTGTATAACAACAACCTTGTCCACTGGCTCAGGAATCTATTGGTCTCCCTAGGTCAGAGTGTTGCCTAGGATTTCTGCCATATATATGTGTTCTATGACCAACTCTTGTAGTTCTTTAGTAGGGGAAACTTCAGTATGTCCTGGTGACTTAGCCTCCTGCTAGGGTTCATCAGCTAGTGGAGTCTCAACTTTAGATGGGGAGAGGGGAAAAGGATCAACATTTACTAGAGGATCGACTATTAAGGTGCCAATTTTAGATCACTGCATTTCTTCTTCTTGTTTGACAGAGCCCAAATACTCCTTGGAAATGTCCATCTTATGTTGAATTCACGATTGGTCGAGAAACTTAGTGTCCAACATGCTTCTGGCCTGGTTGTCGCCTTCTTGGGGAATTGAGGTCAGGGCTTCAAGAGTTAGAGCAGATGTTTCTCCTGGTTCTCCTTCCTTTGTGATTGGTACTTGGATTATGAGCGAAAACCCTGAGCTTTCCTCATTGTTGTATATGGTAATTAGGTCTATGAGGTAATTGGGAACATTTTTCCCACTTGATGTTCTTGTTTCCCCCAACTGCGTTGTAGCAACGATCAACGACCTTGCATGTTGTGCCATAATGCATGGGTTTTTTGGATGAGGGGTCTCCTCTTGCGGTGTTGACTCTGACCCATTTATCTCCTCTCCGAGATTGATTGTGTCGTCCGGGGTGACCCTTATGGGTTATAACAGTTGGGGGTTGTTTTATAACCTTTGGATGACTCTTTGGGATTCTTCTAGCAACAACATCCCTCTCATGTGTGCCTTTGTGGCTTCTACTGCTCTGTTCTCTTCCCTAACCCCGAGGTCTTCTTGAGCTGTCTGTTCTATTGTTTCAACATGCTCATCCATTTTCATGGCTGTAAATCTTGTCATATTGGGGTTAGGTTTTCCTCTGGAGCACCTCCTCCTAGTCTTGGGCACCTTCTTTAAAGATTTCGTCTTCAAACTTATCATGGGCATACGACCAACATGAAGGCACCTGTGATGCATGCTAGGGTACTAGGTCCTTTGGGTCATGTTTGTGAAATTGAACTGTGGGAAATATATACTCCAACTGGCTCAAGCCCTCTTGTTTTGCTTGTGCAGTATCTTTCACCATGTAAAACCCTACATGAAAGCCATGGGGTATGAATGCTCTCTTTTTGTCTTTTACCAAAGTGGCATTATAGCCTTGCAGAATGGTTTGATAGTATATTTCTCCCACAACGAGCTGGTCTAGGACATGAGTGGGGAGTAAATGTGGAGTGCCAGTGGCCCCAAATACCTTGATGTAGGTGGTAGTTTCTTCCAGACACTAGTGGCCTACTTTGGAAATCATCTTCTTGGCTGCTGCTATAAGCCTTGGGCATTCTTTCTTAAAAATAATAAAATAAAATCCAGCTATAAATTTAATACATATAAGAGCGTAATATCTCTTGTACCTGTTCTCCCACAGAATGCTAAAATAGACATGCACGGGTAGCTTTGCAATATGCCAACTCAGATTCATGCCTGCGAAGATGTTCCTTGCACAGATCACGTCCAGTAAGTATGACACCATGTGGAAAGATGGCATTTGTCTATCCTTTGGCGTCTGGTCTTGAAGTATGTTCGTGCTCAGTTGTTTTGAAATAATCGCCCCCCAGTTGAAGCTGCAACCAGATATTGCCATAGTGTATGCCAGGGGCATCCAAGATTTCAAAAACTTAGTGGAATCTCTCTCCCCATATAATCTGCAGATTAGAGCAATCAAATAAATATACAGCTCTCTAAGATTGGCCATACTTACCTGCCATTGGTTCTGTTCATAAACCTCTTATCCTCTTTCCACCATGAGGCCATCAACTTGCTCGTGTCATGGAACTCATAGAATTTTACCACAAACTTGGTATTTAACCTTTCCTTTGGGTCTCTGTGTTTGTAGTACTTCTGGACTTCTATTGGGAGAAAAACCCCAACACATCCACCATTTTCATCATTTACTAAGCATTTTATCACATTCCTATGGTCAATTATCCACCCCAAAGTTTCAATGCAAGGCAAGACCGCGGTTCGACAATCTACCATGTGCAGGTAGGATCACTGAATGTTCGAGAATACTTTGTCATCAAGCATTCAGACATCAGGGTCACTGTGTGGCACAAATTATAGCTAATATTCCCAACTAATTATGTTAAATAAGTCTCCCCACTGAGGGAGCACCACTTTCGATCTAGTACTAGCCTCTGTGTCGCCGAATGCAGGAGGCTGGGAAATTCCTTTTTAGTGGACGTTTAGATGTATGGCTCAATTTTAGTGGAAAAATCGATCTGTCTAGCAGTGCTGAGAAAGGATCCTTCACCAATCTCCGCTTCTTTCAGTTTTGGTGCTCTCGACGATTGCCTGGTCGTTGGCTTCCTTGGAGGCATTTTCCTACACAAAGAACAAAATGAGATACTGACTTGAAGAAATGATAATAATAATAATAAATAAACATTTGCGACTACTAAAATGATACAGACGGTTCATACCTCTCCTTCGCACAAGATTAACTTGGTTTAAAATTCTGAAAATCGACTGTGAACTCCTGAAATGCTTTCTCGCTCCTTCGACTGTTTCAACAATGAAAGACTTGGGTACTGAATGTTGCATTTAGAATTTTTCTTTATAGTTTAAACATGGAGCATACTTACCTTTTTGCATCAGTTCTTGAATTCATGGTGTAAATGCGGTCTACACAATCCATCACCTAGATCCGAATCATTCTTGGGATTAAATGCGATCAGAGGCTGGTGACGCAGGAGCGGGGTGCTATGTAGTTCATCAACGGTTTCAAACTCCTATTGTTTCATCATCGCGCGGGTTAGTAACACGTGTTAGTCAACGCATTGATTGGCCTAATAATTAACAAAATCTGATCTTATTTTTCGTCGAAGATGTCCCAACCTATCGTCGATGTCCTATCAGTCCTACGGTTTAAACAAGTGGATCGACGTCGACGATTTTCTTAGAAAACGTTCGTTAATACCTCTTTTAGTAAAATCTTTGATACCGAACCAGACTGCTGTACAATGCTGACATGGAAATGCTAACCTAGGAGGGTGATCATGACACGTGACGCTTGATTTTGGTTCCTTCGTTAAAAGTTTCTTCGGAATCGGGGTTTTTTTTTAGTTACGGCTCTAGTAACCTCAACCTATCCACCGATGCCAAAGACATGTCGAGGATCGACGATAAATGAGTTTCTATGTTTATTAATTCGTTATTTCATCCCTCAGAGTTCATCGATGCCGATAATGTATTACCGATCGACGATCGACACTCGACGTTGTGTCGAACTGAGGATTTTTCTGCAGTTTAAGGTTTCTTTCGGATATCACCGACCACGAATGTATCAACGATCGACGATCGAAGGTTCGTTAGGTGTGTTGATTGTTAGCCTTTTACTTTTACTTTCTCCCAATGCCGATGATACATCGACGATTGGCGATTGACACTTGTCATTGTCGTATGGTCGATTTTACTGCACAAATTGCGTCGATGCCGATAATGGGTGCATGGCTTAAAATTCTAGCTGTGTATACTTAGATAAATTGCCAAGTGGTCTTTAGAAAGAAGTTAATATATTCAACAAGTCTAAACCATTCCGAATGTGATTGATGATAAAAACATAAAAACATAAAGCTTAATGATGCCTACAGAGCATACTCAATTCAGAAAGAAGGAAAAAGACAAAGTGGTACCCAAAAGAGAATTTTTTCACAAAGATTTTAGGGTGTGTTGAGTGCTCAACAAGAAGCTACAACTCCCCAATTCTTCATCTACAACCAGAAGGAGGCTACAACCCCCTATTTTTTCCAGGCTACAACCACCTATCCTTGCCCCATCCCGCCGCCCTGAAATATAAGTAAGATGATGAAACCACAATCACACTGTCACTGTGAGATATACCATTGTAAGCCTGTACCAATATGTGCCAACAACTTGTAACCAACCTATGCCATTGTCCTGTAACCAACCCGTTCCACTATCCTGTAACCAACCTGTACATGTACTCAGTTTGTACCAATCAAAACCCAATAGGTACATGACCTATATGTGTTGTAGCACACATATGTATGCTCCCTTTCTATACTGCAACCTGCATATGTACGCGACCTTTCTATAAGGAAGCCTGTGTACGCCTTATGAAAACTAGGGTTTTCTCTTTCTTGAAAATATCTGACCCTTTGCTGCCTCTGTCACATCAACTTGCAACCTTTCACTGTGTCTAGATTATAGATGTGCCCTATGCATACATCCTTATACAAATCCCTTGACCAAGTGCATCTATATCTCTCTAGTCATGTGCCATACATGTGTGTATAATCATGAACAAGTGTAATATTCCTCACATGGACTATACATCAAACCCTTTCTAATATAAAACCTTTCAATACATCAACCACTTCACAAATACAATCTCTCAACCATGTACCACAAAATCCCTTAACCATATGCAAAGAAATACAAGATGTGCCTCAACACCAGCAAGATGTATCAATGATAAATATTGATTATACT